>CAEMYA010000500.1:364717-396538 GCA_903131615.1 Diplodus sargus
AAAAAAAAAAAAAAAAACGACCATCGGGTGAATTATTCATCTCGATGGGGGTAAATATCGGCACAAATGGCAGGAGAGAGGGATGCAAGGTGCAGGCGCCCTCCGTCACACAGCCGGGCGCTCCTCCATCATCAGACAACAACACCGGGAAATACCGAGAAAAACTCACCTCGTGGTCTTTGCGGAGGAGATAGAGACGGGACCGGGAGTCTGGGAGGGT
Organism: Diplodus sargus; assembly: GCA_903131615.1. Lineage (NCBI taxonomy): Eukaryota > Metazoa > Chordata > Actinopteri > Spariformes > Sparidae > Diplodus > Diplodus sargus. The sequence continues at coordinate 364,938 of CAEMYA010000500.1, forward strand.
TGTCCCCCGAAAGGATCAGTGATGCGGAGAAACCGAGAGGAGACGATTTGTTTCTCTGAAATATCCGCGGCGTCCTCCCGGGCCGGATGGAGATGGTGATGTGGTGTGTGTGCGCGTGCGTCTGTGTGTGTGTGTGTATGTGTGTGGAGGGGGGTTTGGCTATATGCTGGATGCTGTCATCGTACCGGGACTGCTCTCTGCTGCCTAATCCTCGGCCCTGAGCTCAGAAATAACCCACCCCCTCCCTCTGCTCGTCTCTCTCTTTCCTCCCTGCCTCCTCATCTGTCTGCCCGGAGGACCCCCACCCCTCCTCCGCAAGGTCAGCTCGATCCACTGAGCCACATCCAAGAATAACATAATAATAATAATAATAATAATAATAATAATAATAATACAATTATTGTTTACATTTCATTCTAGTTTTTGTCAACCAACTAAATTAAAATGTTTTGTATGCCTGTATCCATCTTGCTTAATGTTTGATGAAATTGAAATAAATCTAATTTATATCTCTGTCTATAAAGGAGTATCATTTCATTCCTAATGTGTTGTGCCATCTTACACCGGTTTATCACCTCCATTCAACAAAGACCATAACTCCAAAAAGCAAATAGCCCACAAGCAGGGCTGAATTATGTACACATGGGAGGCAACGGGACAACATGTACATGATTCTAAACAATAACATTTTTGGCATTGTAAACTGCATTTTAATTTAATAAATCAAATTTGCTAAGCAAGCAGACAAAACATTTTTTTTTTAAATAATAATAAGTATTTGACACCGAAAACAATTCCACTGAAAAGTTATACAGAGACAGTAGGAGAATTATTTCATAATAGTTTAAAATGTTTTTTGTATTTCGATGTTTTCCAATGATTTCTGTCTTTTTTTAAAAAGTGACAGGTTTTAAGCGTGTTCTTTGAAAACACAACAATGTAAAAATTCATTTGTTGCATATCTAACAACATAGAAAGTTTTCATAACCTCACCTAAATGTGGTGGTGTAGTAAAATGGTAACTACGTCTGAGGTGCCACATGTAATTTTTTACCGTCTGGTGTCTTCGTGCGGTTTGTCCCTCCGTACTCGCCGTCATCGTTTGTCGTCACTTCCGCTTTACGCACTTCCGGTTTTGATTATTTCCATCCATGCTCCCTAGACGGTGAATTTTCATCACGAAAGCCAGACTGAAGAAGAACCGCCAGTAAAACCACAGCAAAAATGTTCAAACTGGAAGGACTGGGACCCAAAATGGATCCAGAGGAGATGAAGAAGAAGATGCGACAAGACGTCATCTCGTCATTACGGAACTTTCTTCTTTACGTCGCCCTTCTCAGAGCCAGTGAGTACAGGCAGAGGACACTGACATTTAGCTAATGGCTAATAATCTTGACACGTTGAACAGTGATTAAACAAGGATGCTAGAGGTTTGTTAGTCTTCCTCATTTGCGTTAGTGCGCTAAAAGAAACACAGATATATGAACATGTAGGTTTCTTATTTCGTAAATGGTCGCGATATTTCTTATAGTGTTGTACCAACATCACACAAGCATTAGCTATCTTGTGCTAATCCCAGAGAAGATGGAAACATCTTAAAAGTCAGTGTACCAAATCTGATTGCACAAACTCTAAGACTGTGACAGACAATCTCTCCTCACGGTCATAACAGAAACGAATCATCTGTGTATTTTGTGTTCAAAGCTCCATATGTGTTAAAGAAGCTGGACAGCATATGAGTGGAGCAGCTGCAATCTTCTTCCTCCATCTACTGAGAGATATCTGCATCAGAGACACAATGGACCATCACCAGCAGGCAGCCAGAGCAGCAAAGTCCTGATGAAGACGACCGGTGTCTGTCCACCACTACACCTGAGGAAACGCCCTGCTCTCACTTTTAGTCTCAGTCCTTGTTGTTCATTTTGAGTATGTTTCTCTTGTTAAACATGTTGTGATCATTTTTTGAAAGCAGAGTTTGATTGTCTGTGTGCCTGCTGTATGCATGTTGTTTTTGTTGGTTCGACATTACACTGCAGGTCTGCTCAGTCCTGCACACATGAATGAAAATTATTAAATTTTACAGTGGTGCACCAAAATTGTACTCTGCAAGGCAAACTTATTTCATCCATTTTATGTCATCATGAAGTCACTGAAAATAAAAATAGAAAAACAAGAAACCAATGGGAAGTGTCTCACTGTCTGCGATTGAACTTAACAGCAGCAACAACTTCACTTATTGTTTTTTTTACATCGACACTACAGCCGTCTGTGCTGCAACTTTAAGACCGCGGAGTGTTCATGCTTATTCATAGTGTTGGCCACAGTGCTCAAATATACAGTAAGGTTTATTTAATGTGTCTATAATGTACATTTCTCAGAGAAATAGCAGTTTAGAGTTCTTTCCTGTTATTTACTTTGTGATGGCAGCTGATGGTCATGAGTGTAAAGCACTGACTGGCGAGCTATCAGCTCAGAACACAGGACATTTTAATTGGGACTCTTTTTGTAAGTGATGGTGCTGTACGATAAAGGTCAAAGCCACCTGTATTTCCTTCAAGGTCTGCAGGACATTGCTTGGTGGTTACCGGCGTCATCTTCTAAGCTGTAGTGTGCTGATGCCAATAGGCTTTTGTCTACAGTTCCTACAATGTGGATAATGTGAAAAATATTCAAAATAGCACAAAATAAAAATCTAACTACTACTTCCACAGCCTAAACATTAGACACTGAAAATGTGAATATAATGTATATTCCTATATTTATATATTTTTTATTTGCATTGTTATTCTTTTCTGCACTGATGTCAGTATATAGTCACATTTATTCTTTCCACCTATGTACTTTTTCTTTTATGTTATATTTTTGTATTTTATTCTTATGTTACTGTAATTTTGACCATTCTCTGGCACAAGACTTTTCCTCAGGATTAATTCAGCTCTATCTTTTATCTACACTCCTCAAAATTAGTTAGGGATATTTTTAGTGTTTGGCTTGACTGTTTACTCTTCAGATTTTTTATTTTGTGTTTTCTGAACATCTTTGGTTCCCAAAAGTAATGCAACACATTTCATTTGACCTTTTTTTGCGTATACAAGCACATGCATATATACACACACCCATATCACAATATCCCTATCTCATTTTCAGTAGTTAAAAAAGAATCACAAACATCAAGTGTGTTTTTACACACATTTTTTTAAAAGCACAATTTAAACTGGTTGATATTTACCACGAATGACAAAATATAGTAAAATAAATCCGACCTGCAGTTTGTAGAAAGCACTTCAAGTTGACAGCTAAATTAATAATATTTATCAGAATGTTTTAAAAGCTGTGCAGTCGGGTCCGTTGCACTTCCGGTTGTCACCACCAGGGGGCGGTGTTGTTTACTGTGACGGTCGGCGACACTACAAGTGATGGAGACGTCAACAGAGGAAGCTGCTGAACCGGGCAGGCTGCGGGAGCGCCCAGAAACAATATCATTAATAACAATAACCAGGAGAAAAGCTACTTTATGTCATATTTAAGCTGTGACTGCAGTAGAAGAGCAGAGGGAGGATACCGAGGCTGTTCGCGGAGACAAAAGCTCGAGACCGCGCCGCATCCTTCCGGTGCCCGCCCAGACTCCAGAGCATCTCTGGGACACCGGCCACTACAACAGACAATACACAACTATTACACACCACACTGGCGGTAGGTTGTGAGATGTTACAGAACAACCAGCTTGATTTTCAGCTGATGAGATGTGGATGACGAGAAGCTGCTCCTGTTTCTGACAATGACCTTCGTTGTGTTGCAGCAGCAGCAGCACGGATGCTAGCAAGTGACACCTGCAGTATTAGATAACGAAAAGTACTTCCTATAATGGACTTTCCAGGTCACTTCCAGCATATTTTCAAGCAGCTCAACCACCAGCGCCTCCATGCTCAGCTGTGTGACTGTGTGGTGCTGGTTGGAGGCCAGAGCTTCCAGGCTCACCGCTCCATCCTGGCGGCATGCAGCTCCCACTTCCGGGCTCTTCTCAGCTCCAGTGACAGCGGTGATGATGCTGGAGCTGACACAGGTGGAGTTGGAGGTGGAGGCTCCAGCAGTGTGATGCAGCTTGATCCAGAGGTGGTGACCCCGGAGGCCTTCTCCACCTTGCTAGACATGATTTACACCTCCACTCTGTCTCTGGGGGCCTCCAATGTGATGGATGTGCTGTTGGCGGCGTCACATCTGCACCTTAACACGGTGGTCAAGGCCTGCAAGCTCCACCTGTCCAGGAAGAACTTCCCAGAGTCACCGCCTAAAGGGTGGAGGTCGATGCAGCAGCAGCAGCAGTGTCCCCCAGTAGACGAGGACATCCGTGAGAAGGAAGTGGGAGTGGAGGTGACTCAGTCGGGTGGGGTTGAAAACCAGGGACTGAGGAGGAACGTCAGTGGCGAGCAGAGATGTAAGAGGAAGTCAGATGAGGAATGGCTTGGTGACAGAAAGAGGTCCTGCAGGCTGCCCGAGGAAAACTACAAGGAGTGTTCGCCTACTGTCACCAGGAGCACCGTCAGTACAAACGACAGAAGAGAGGAGCTGCTGTCCCCGGACTGCTTGAAGACAACCGTCGGACTCTGGGAAGGCCCAGGCGAGGAGGAGGTGGAGGAGAAATACGAAGCAACCAAAGGAGAGTCGGAGGAGATCCAGCTGCCAAGCCAGTCGGACAGCGGCACAGGTGGTGCGGATGGAGACGCCGTGGTCAAAGTCAAGGTGGGAGAAGAGGTGGAGGACGAGGGGGAGGAGTCGAAGACGGCGTTGATTGAGGTGAAAAAGGAAAATCTGAGCTCCTACTCTCCAGATTTGGACACAGCAACCGACGATTCCCCTCCGACTCCACTTCAAGGCTGCATGGATAATTTGGACTCCCAGATAAACGAAGAGAAACTGTCCTCAGCCTGTCCAACAGAGGGTGACGTGACCTCTTTACAGTCTCAGCTGTGCACGGATCTCCAAACTGAAGCACGGAGAGAGGCTGAAGATTTGGGCGAGGACTCAGTAGACACTGGTGAAGGCCTGGACAGCCTGTCGGAGCTGGCCTTCTCCTGCTTCCTCAATCCCAGCAGCGAGAGTGTAATGGGAGCTCTGGAGGAAGAGGACAGCCTGGCGAGCCTTACTGCTGCTGCAACTGCCGCTGCTTCTGCTGCTAGTGATGCTCCTGCAGCGGCTGGAGATGAACTGTGTCAAAACTCAGATGCCCAGTCCTCCGGTTCCTCCTCCTCCTCCTCACTTGTTTTCCCAGTGTCCTCCGTCCCCTTGCAGCAGCTTCTCCCGACTCAAGGCTCTGGTTTCAGCGACACGCTCATCCTCCAGCCTGCCCAGAACTCTCTAGCAGAGTTCCTGAGCGGCATCAGACCAGGCCTCAGTCTGGAAACCTCCCTCGTCCAACCCCCCAGGGCTGGGAAAAGCTCAGGGCCGACCACCTTTCGTCGCATCGCCCCCAAAGTGCCGCCTGGCACCGATCGTTCCTCTGCGTCAGCGGGGGAGGCTGCTGATCGTCCGCCTCTGACCAGAGCGTCAGAGGATGTTCTTTCCAAGTGCAAGAAGGCGGCTGCTGAGGACCACGTGCTGCTGGTGGAAGGGGAGAAGAAGTACGCCTGCAAGATCTGCTGCAAGACCTTCATGAACCTGACCGACTGCAAGAAGCACATTCGCGTCCACACGGGAGAAAAGCCGTATCCCTGCCCGAAGTGTGGCAAACGCTTCAGCCAGTCGTCCCACCTGTACAAGCACTCGAAAAACACATGCCTGAACTGGAAAGATGACCAGTCATTCCCAGACAATCTGCTCTGACCTGCACTGATCTAACGGATGTTTTTGGAAAAAATGCACTACGTAAACCTGATTATTTATTTCCCCACACTTCCCCAATCAAATGATTTTTACATGAAATCTAAGTCAATTCGCTGATGTAATATTTACGTTTTGTTTCATGTTTTTTATGTTCTAAACTTTGTTGTGATTTAGTTTTATTATTCCATGAAATGAAACCAATAAGATGTAGCCAAACTGATGTGAATGCACTGAAAATATTCTCAAAGAGTAACTTGTTTTTTGGGGTTTTTTTGACTGCTGCAAATAAATGACACACTCAGTCTCAAGTCTGTTCCAAGCAGAGCGAGCCATCAGTCTTTATTCTTCAGAGGAAACAGATTTCCCACAAAACTGGAGTGTTTTACTGTTCTGTAGATATGGAGCATTAACGTCAAAGTAAAGTGCAGACCGAGAAGTATAATGCTAAACTTATAAGGGCTCTATGTAACAATTTGTGGCAACATATGTGACAAGCTGGTGGACAAAGATGTTCAATGGTGCTGGACTTTGGATTTCCTTGTGAAGGACTCCGGTCCAAAGAATGTTAACACTAACAGAGAGGAACAGCAGCTAATGTTAGTTAAGAAAAGGAGTCTGCTTTTGTAAACAGTCAACCGGCTTCCAGCACAACACAGAAGTTTCACAGAGCCCCTTTAATGACACAGGTTACACAAAGAAAGAAGAAGATTTCTCACTTCAAATGCAAATTTTTTCGACATAAGACATGAGGATGTGTTGTGTTTTAACAAGAACTAAGGTTAAGGAGTGCTGCTTGGGTTTTTTTTTCTTTTTCTATTAGCTTCTTTTCTAAGAACTCATTTCCTTCCTCAAAAATGCACATTGCATATTTAAAGTGCAGTTCATTAGTAACTCACAGAATCAAGTTAACACTGACATGATGTCAAGATGTATGCGAGCATCACTAAACTACATTTCTATGCCTACAGCTCTTTTCCTTTGTGGTCTCACGTTAGAGACCATCACTAGACCAGTGCTCCACTGTCATGTTATCCATGCAGCACCAGAGGAGGCAGAACGTTTAGGCACGGCGGCTCAGTCTCAGGCACTAGAAGCTGAGTTCACTTGGCATGTCCGCGCCCTGTAAACCTCCCAGCAGGTTCCGAGCTGACAGAGCTGCCATGATGCCTCTGGTGGAGTAGGTGGCGCTGCCGATGTGTGGCAACACCACTGCACAGGACGAGACAGGATAAAAAAAGAAGAAAAAAAAAGGTAATCAGGAGGGAAAAGAGGCCAGAGACATTTCTCCATATTGCACATCCGGTCTACTCACCGCAGTTTTTAAGCGTAAGGAGTGGGTGGTTTGTTGGGAGTGGCTCAGGTGTCGTGACGTCCAGTCCAGCTGCGGCGATCTGTCCGGTGTTTAAAGCCTCGTAAAGATCCTCCTGGTTCACCACAGCTCCCCTAAAACAATTAATTCACCTTCTTATTTTGTATTTTTAAGGGCAAACGTACGGAGAGGTGACAAATCAGAGGAAAACCCTGAACAAAAGAATGTAGGTGCTTCAGATGCAAATAACATCTAATTATGCTCTATGGCACGTGTAACCATGCTGAGCAGGCCCGTTCATTCTGATTTTGCATCAAGATGGCAGGAGGAAAATATGTAAGTAACTCTGATAGAGGGTTAATAGTTAGTTTTGGTCCCAAAGACTGTTCAATTAGTGAGTTTTCATTATGAACGGTGGCTAAAGTGACATCTGCATGAAGATATATTGTAAAGACATCAGTAAGTCTGTTGAAAATTGAATAAAGAGGGCATTTTGTTACAATGCCATGTTCTGAATGGAAGTGTTGGGTCATGGCCCTTATGTGGACGTCTGCCAGACTGCTAAAACTGTCCAGGAACTACATGGAGTACGTGATAAAGCGCTGAAAGCAATGATCTGGCTTTAAATTCCCCGGATCCCAATCTTATCGAACATCTACAGGACACGCTGAAACAAGCGTGGTGTGACATACCACGTGAAAGCCAGGGTTCAACGAGTTCCAGCAGATCGTGATCAATATTATTCACTTCACCTGTCGGTGATGTTGAAGTTGTGACTGCTTTGTGTATGTTTCCAAAGCAATCCTTTCCCTTTAATGCACTGGCACAGCCAGCTTAGTGTTGGTTTGGGAGTCTACCTGCTCGAATTGACGAAGACGGCTGTTTTTTTCATCTTGCTGAAGAAGGCCTTGTCGCACAGCCCCTGGGTTTCTGGCGTCAGGGAGCAGGAAACTACTATGAAATCGCTCTCGGACACAAGTGTGTCCAGGGGAACTGTCCAGCGGGGAGGAGGGGAGGGGGGGATAAAACAGGAAGAAAGGAAACATAAACAGACTTACAATATTAGAAGATTTTCAATTCTTCTCTCCTGCCCCGATTTGTTCTCTTGTTAGCTTCTCTCTTGTTTCCTTACCAAACTCTCCATTCACCTCAGCAGCGTGGGCCTTGGCTGTTCTCCCAGAGTAGAGGAGTTTCTTCACTCCAAAGGGCTTGAGTCTCTGAGCGATGGCCATGCCTGAACACAAACACCTCCAGTTATTCACCTACAAACACGTCTTACTGGGGAAAATACAATAATGTCACGCGCTGCTAGGGCAGACATGACAAGACAGGATCCGGCCACAGCGGGATCTTGTCACATGGTATTAGATCTCACGATGGTTACCAATGCGTCCCAGTCCGATGACTCCCACCGTGCTGCCGGACAAACCATACCCACACAGCCAGAGAGGTTTCCACGAGCTCCAGCCGCCACTGACAGAGACCAGGAAATAGAGTGTGAGTGCTGTGTGACTCCATTGGGGTCATTAGTTGTACTCTTGGTTAAACAGTTACAGACACAACATCACAAGATAATTAGAGACTGATTTGTGTCAATGTGTAACTGGGTGGGACTGACTTTTTGACCTCCTCCACTCCCTCCGGTAACCTGCGAGCGGTGGCCAGCAGCAGAGCGACCGTCAGCTCTGCTGTGGCGTCAGTCAGGACGTCCGGAGTGTATCCAACACGTATACCACTGGTGGAAACAGACAGTGATGTAATAATAGACAGGTAGTCCCACTAGTTGAGTGTTGGTCTGTACAGCTTACCGTTTTTTGATTTCATCCAGAGCCATGTGGTCAAATCCCACCGACAGAGTGCTGATTACTTTCAGGTTGGGTCCTGGAAGCAGAGACACACATCCAGACGCTTTATAAACAGACGGCTACAAATGTTTGATACGTTTTAATCAACCAAAAGTAATATCTGTAACAACTTTGACCATTGCAACCATTTTTAAGCAAGTTTATCCAAGGAAAACATTTCAGGATCTGCAGGATTGGTTTTTTTTCTCTGTTTCATATGATGAATTAAAGTTTGTATAAAAAGTATTCACACATTTCATTGTTTTTCATGTTTGTAGGGAGTATGCAAGTATGCACACATGAATAGTTATCTCTGACAGATTCTCTACCAATTTAAGAGTCTATTGTAATCTATTGTTCCACTTACTCAAACTTGTCTTAACTCAAAAAACAATAATGTGCATTGCAAAAACTGTAATCTGAGTCAATTCAGTGTGGCTTCTTTGACTCTGACCTACAGATCTCTATAAAAATTGACATCCAAGATGGTGAATATTATTTACAAGCACTGCAAATATCTTTACATTTCAGATCGCTGGTCAACTAAAACATGCAACATGAACACATCATCCTGGCCTGTGGAAATGTCTGATTTTCATATTTTGAATAATTAAATAATGTGTAACCGCTGCTTGCATGTGTAGTTAATGTATGAACCTTTAAATTCAATAGTTAATTTGGATTTACTGCGTGTATATGCAGCCTCAACTGGTCAGGCTCAGCTCAGTGTTGTCGTTTTAATCTATTCTTAAAATCACTTTATCCCACAGCTTTTTCCTATTTACCGATGTCGATTGTTATACTTCTTTAAATCAGTTTACCCTGTTTTATATTTAGGATTTTACCTACTTTTATTTTTATTTTTGTATGTAAAGTGCTTTGTAATTTTGTTTTGAAAGGTGCTTAATGAATAAAGTTATTATTATATACCCAGGACGACCTGGAGAGCATTATTTATACTGAATGCATCACTTTTAGCTGAAGTAGAGTAAATTGATTGATTGATTGGCTCAGTTCTACACACACAGATGAGGAGTACCTGCAGCATCCAGAACCTCAGCATCGATCTTGTCGGACAGCAGACACAGAAGCCCATGAGCCCCCTGCACACCTTTGAGAAGCTCCTCCCTCGGTACAGGTTCATCTGAGTCCCACAGAGACACCTCACACCTGTTGTCATGGAGAGGGACCAAATGATGGCGTGTCACTCAGAGACAGGAAACCAAGCCAAACATCTGTTTTAACCATTGAGTCTAACTGAAAAGGTAAAGACAGTCAGACTGCACTGTTTGGGACAGACACAGTCTGCTGCTGCTTCATGGTGTCTAACAACATGCAGTTTGACTGTTAAAGGTGGTGCTTACACTCCAGCTGCTGACAGGATCTTCATCCCCTCTGGCGGGATGCGCCTCGTCAGGAAAACCTTCATGAGTTTACCGGCTGCCTGCATCACACCTCAGCGGTCCAGATGATATGTTGCTCTCTCCGGACAGAAGGTCTACACACTGCGTCCAGACTGCTGCTAACACGGCTTTAACCTTCAGTGTTGTGCACGAACTTCACTTCAAACGCTCATTCACACACGCACCAGGAAGTACTCTACTGCGCATGCGTGGAGCTGTAGCTATTTTAACCCATAGGAAGAGTGTGGTTGTTCCATCTTCGCCTCTAATGGACCGCGTGCGTCTGTTTATGGCTGTCAGATCCACCCATCCTTCAAACTTAGATCTGATTAAACTTTAAGGATAAAAGTTATAAAGCTCGTCTTGTCTGGTGTCGTATTGGTCAGGATGTCATTTGTACAACATAGTTGTAAAAGGGTGCGTCAAAGTAAATTAATCATCAGTCTTTTTAACACCTTCCTTTAATCATTTATTCGGTAGCAGCCTGTATCTCCTGAGGCATCTGATCCTAGTAAGGGCATGTTTACGTTTCTCCTCTCAATTCGCTTCCTGGGAGCTGTAAAGCAGTAAGGAGCGGACAATGTCGTAACACCGGCACTAGTTGGCTGTGTGACAAAACTAAGACTGAAACTAGATTAATCAAAAGTTTTTTTTGTTTCTCTGTCATGACGGAATGGACACATAGTTTATTAGAATATGAATGATGGAAAGTATATAGAGAGTGCATTTACAATACACACTTACTTTATGTTTCTAATTATTTACATTTCAGAGGATAATCAGTCAATTAAGTAAATAGTAACACCACAATGTTTGAATACTCCTTTACAAATATATTTATTGTTTTTTTTACTAAGTAGGCCTAACGGTGCAAAAGTATATGCATTATTATTCATGCATTTATTAGCACATCAGTTTAATGCTGCAGCTGGTAAAGACGGGGACTTGTTTTAATGACCTTATATGTGCCTGCTGCTTCGAAGTGTTATAATACCAGAATGAGTCATCATTTATTTGTTGGTTATATTTCATATCATTCATTTGAATCTGCAAAGTCACTTTAGTTCTAACAAAACTGTAGTACAGTAAAACAAAAAACAAAACAAAAAACCGTACAATAATTATTACCATTGGAATATAGTGGAGTTAGAGTAGAAGTATAAAGCAGACTAAAATAGAAACACTCAAGCGCACAAGTACTTGTAATTGTACTTTAAAGGAGCCTCCTGTACTACACAACAGTCTGAACATGATTAAAACGATGTGATTCATCAGTAATATTTATAATATAATAACACATAATATGACAGACATTTACCATCTGTTTCTAATAATATTCGTGTACTTTTCTTTAGTGCTTACTAAACTCAAAAGACTAAACAGACGGAGCTACTTCGACGTGCCTGGGACAAGTTCGCCTGCGTATGACGTCACTGTCCTCTCCCGCACTTCCCCGTCCTCGAGCCGCTTCAGTTGGGTGGCGGACTCCTCCAGCAGCGGCGGTACTCGGCGCGGCGGTCCCCACCTCGACAGCAGCAGAGGGCGGAATAAGGAGCACTCACTACTCCAGCGTTTTAAAAAAGCAGGAAATTGGAGTGAGGACCCGGTCTGGAAAAGGTGAGAAAACTGTCTCTCTTCAGGGTATTTTTTAAACATTTTTATTTCGCGGACATTGCGGCTGGTGTTGCCGTCAGCTGTTAGCTTGGACTGGCTGTTCCAGGCTGTACAGCTTGTTGTTTGTGGTTTTGTTGCAGACATGAACTGCGGTTTGGACCAAGGCACTTCATTTAGTTACTGACCTGTTTACAGTGCCGGTATAGAATCAGTATGGTATCTGCATGCTACGAATCGAAGCCATTTCAGAGATTAGCTGCAGCATAATACAGGCGTTACCACGCTATTCATGACATATGATGGTCACCAGTCCGCACGCTCAAGAAAGCCCTCAGGACATTCATCTCACTGCACCAACCCTGTTCACTGGAATGCTATTTATATTGACGTTATACTTGATAAACATCTTTATGATTGCACTTCATCAGCGATCATTACGCCCAGTCTAAAGTAATTTGTCAGTATTTTGTTAGTTATTTTATAGTATTCGTTTATATTGTAATGTGTTTCTTCTCATAGTGTTAGTGCAATAGAATAGTGTTGAATCTAAAGGAATGCAGTTTTGTTCCTGTATGTGGGAAGAATTACAAAACGAATCATTGAGAGTAGGGTTTACTAAATAAGTAGGGATAACTAAATTATCAGTATTTTGTCTTATTTCTGTTATTTTATAGTATTTGTTTGTTTTGTGATATTTTTGTTCTTATTGTAGAACAGTGTTAAACTATATTTTTGATCCGGTGTGTGTGTGTGTGTGTAAATATATATATATATATATATATATATATATATATATATATATATATACATATGTGTGTGTGTGTGTGTGTAATTGGCACCAAAAATATTCACAAAACAAAAATTCAGATACGTCACACAAAAAAGTGAAATACTAAAATATCACAGTATTCCTAAGTGCTTTAGTGAGTAGTGTACATGGTAGCATGGTAGTGAAACAATTATTATTGTCATTATTCGTTTAAGTGATCCCTACATGAAAGTAGAGAGTTTTTTTGGTTGAAGGACACACTTTATCATCTCCTGGGAGATATTATTACACATTAAATATCTATTTTTTCATTAACACTAATTAGTAGCATTAAATGCCGTATAAGTAAATGCACATGGTATGGCAGCTGTCAATTTCATGCCACGGTATTCTGTGAAAAGGATACACTGTTACTTTTCTTGGGCCCAGTGTTGCTGCATTTTACAGTTTTCATGTCACAGTTGATCCTATACATACTGTAGACTTATATTGCACAACTTTGCACGTGGCAACATATTGCACGAAACAACACAGACATGTAATTTTATATCATGACATTCTTTTGCGACTCAATTCAGTAATCCTTTATAGATTAAATAACAAGATAAGAATTCAGTAAGTTATTTAGTAATGCCATTGGTGTCCTCATACTGCCAGAGGTATGACAAAACCTCTAAAGATAAATATGCCCCATTATGTCCTCTTATTGCCCAATTCTACCTCTGCTGGTTGAAACAACCATTTAGCTATTGCTAAAAGCTATTCCCTCCACTTCACAGGACTCCCGAAACCAAACTGCTGGCACCCTTTGACTCGTCTCTAGGAATCATTCATATAAAGGCTGTTCATTGGATGATATTTAACCCAGATATGCACCTGTGATTTCAGAAGCATATACCAGCGTTCGCCCTGCCCACAGCGCACTTTTTGCTGAGGAGCCTGCCAAGCCTGTCTGAGCTTGTCCGAAGCAGCAGCAGGTTTAGCGGAGACATACCTGTAGTGTGTGATGGCTCTGTTGACACTGCACAGGAACCCAACCCTCTCCACCGCTCAAGTGAGTTCAGTCAGTTCCTATGCATTCTTCTTCACAAATAAGCGGGGCATGTGGCATCATACCCTCAAATATGAATCTGATAAGAGCGGTTCATGCCAGACCCTCCAAGTTCTGTACGAAGAGCAGCTGTTCCTGATTGTGGATACCAGCGCTACATTTGCCTGAATGAATATGATGCTGTTTTGCTTATCAGTTGTTGCCAGGGATGTGATTGCACTGATAGGCTTACAGGGCAAACATAACTCGGATATACGGCCATCAAAGCGATTTAGCTCCCATTCACATCCATTACAGTGATGTCAGTGATTGGATCACCTTCTGTCTGTCGCAGTGCCCACTGCCACTGTGAATGTTAAATGCATACATATAATCATATGAGCCCTGTATCATCAGCCTCTGTCTCTGTCTCCTCTCCTCTCACTCTGTCACTCTATCATGAAGAATACTTAACCTTACATGCAAGCCAGGCAGCTTTCCCTCTGGCCTTTCTCATTGCCAGCTTAATCATAAATGACCTGCCTGTTGGTCCAATCTCACTTTTTTTTTGCATATTATGTTCACGGAATCTAATCACCCCCACTATCTTAACTTGTGCTCTCTCCTTTTTTTTCTTCTTCAAACCCTCATCGTTCCTCTCCTGGCCCACTTCTCCTCTTTAATTTGTTTTTTTTGACTCTGTCTGGACTTGTCAGTTGCGTAACAGGTAATGTTACTGTCTCAAGTTTCTTTCTCAGCAAACCCTTGTTACTTCTGCTACTGCTCTCCGTCCTCCTCTCTTGATGGTTTCCTCCTCCCCTCTCTTGCTTTGCATTTCTCTTTAACTTCTTATTCACTGGCACTATCTTTGTTTTTGTTTTTTCCCTGTTGTGGGAAAAAACTGTCCTTACATAATCACTCTTTGTGTCTGTCTCCTCACGTCAGTCTTCCACTGCACCTTATCTGTGTTACACCACATTTCAGTTATTTGTGTGCACACTTCTCGAAAGGAAAAACAACTCACACTGCATCCAGTGCTCCCAGAAAGTTTGTCTTAAGTCGGCTTCAATTTAGAAATGTGCCGTTTTGGGAGCATTAGAAACTTTGTGAACCACTTCCTCATATTAATTAGTGTGCTAAAAACGCCACCATCTGCTTAGAGGTTTCTTTGGGATGTGCATATGTCAGCTCTTTTTCACAAATTCGAATAGCCTGCACAACAGAGACGTTACAGTTTGCTGGAATATCTAGAACAGACCCCCTGTGGTTAAAAACTGTAGCAATCATCATCAGCAGTGTAGTTGATGAGGCTTGTATTTTATATCATTTTTTAAGGATGAACTCCAACAAAGAAGAGGGAGACTCCAGAAAAGGTAGGGTTGTCTTCGAATAGTTTTCTAATCACAGACCTAACAAAAAATGCTTCCCACAGCAGCGTTATACTCACAGATCTCTGTCTCTCGGCAGGGAGAGCTTTGCCCTCGTGAAGGGGGCCGTTCATCTGCTGGAAGAAGGCGAAGGGGCAGACCTCCATGAGGAGAGTTCTCCCACTCCAGTCTCTCCTGTGAAGGAAGGCGACAGAGCGTCAGACACGCGACGCAAACAGCTTCACGCCATGGTTGAACAGCTCAGACCAGAAGATACTATCAAGCTGGTGAGGCGTCGTGGTTATATGCATGTTGCAAATAAGATCAGTTAAGCTTTTTGATGACGTGGTTAGTAAAGCAAATTTGTAATCTTGATATAAAAACATCTCAAGTAAAGCTCAGAGCATTAGTACACTAAAAAGACTCATAAATTGAAATGTCATAATTTTACAGTGTCCTAGCATTATGGACCCCTTTTAATGTAAACAAAATCTAGGGATGCATAAATCCGATATACATGATCAGTATTGGTAGCGATGTTGAACTTAAGTAGATGACGTATCTGCAATGGTGTGAACAATCCAGTTTCCTTGTTAATGTCATTGTAGAATTCAGTGTCTCTGAATTCATTCATTCGTGGCGGATTGCGAATCTCAGTTCTTACTTTCAGAAAATCCGTGGCCTCATGTTACCTTACATAGAAATAGACAAAAGAAGCACTGGTGTAAGATTGTTCCTTGGTATCAAGAGAGAAAACACTCCTAAGCAGAAGAGCATGTTTGACTACTGAGTATTTTACTTTTTTCTGAATTAGAACTAAGCTGTTTCTCAGTCGGAGGGGTTGCTGCATTGCCACATTCATCAGAGACCAAACAGTCACGTTTGAGATTTAAACATGTCATTGTTGCGACAGTTTTCCCGTGGATAAGATTCTGCTTGATTTGATGCATCAGATAATATCATAGTAATATCACAACATGTACAAATGTGGCTGGGACACATCAGGTAGACAGTCATATTATGTAATGGACGAAATGACTGCTGGATATCAAAAATGAACATAAACATGTATTGACAATACCGGTCGCTTCACCGATGCTTTACAGAGCCTTCCACGGATCTTGAGATTGAGCAGTCAGTTTTTAAGGCAGCTGCTGGATTCATTTCAGCTCTAAAATCAGGAAACATTCTCGGTATGCGTGATCTGTCACGCTGCACATTTAGGTATTTTTAATTTCCTAGACTGTTATGTTGTTCCGACATGGCAATACAGCTGAAATCATACAAAAGAAGGCAAACATGGTCTTCTTGAAAATATTTCTATAATAATTCAGTTGTCAGCTTTCCAAAAGGACTTGAACAAACCCCGTTGCTTTCAGCTGTGTTACCAGGCATCTATTGTGTAACTTGAGTTTGATGGATTACCCAGAAAGGTATTTAAAACAGGCTGTGTGGATGGCTGAAATATCTAACAACTAATCTAAAACATAATCCTTGTTGCAGAACATGATCATTTAGAGTAAATGGGTTGAAACATGTACAAAGAGCAGAAGTATGGTCCTTTAAGTGGACTACATCCAGTTTCTGAGTTTCTCTGTAAACACAACGTTGACTTCCCTGATTTGATTTTCCTAGAATGGCCAAGATAAATATTTTGCACTGTGCACAATCAGACAGATCTATTTGCTTTAATGGGTAACTTCAGACTTGAGTAGGAACGGCGTGTAAAGTACATTCATTTTACTCCGGCTTCTCCTTTCTGTCTCTCACATCCTCTTGTTGCTCTCGGCCACGCAGGCGGTCCAGCTGGAGTCGGTCAACCCAGCCAGAGTCCGGTATCTGATTGTTGTCTCCACCCTGGGCAACAAACAAGAGAGCATCCTGCTGGGCATGGATTTCCCCAACCAAGACAGGTGTGTGTAACCAGGATGCTGGTGTACTGTGTCACGGAGCGAGCACAAGATAAGATTTCCATTCAGTTAGTCATATCTGGTTTAGGTTAAGCCACCTTCCTGGTCTCAGTGTCCTCCCTGTCTCTTTGCAGTAATCAGTGCACCATCGGCCTGGTTCTGCCAGTATGGAGCGACACACAGGTGTATTTGGACGGAGATGGGTAAGAAATGTTCATAAAAAGTGATAAAGAGTGAGGCTTGAATTGCAAAAGCACAAGTGAGGAATTTGTGAGGCTGCAGCACAGACGGTGCAGTTTGGGATGTCTGGGAGTCTGGCCAGAGATGATGTGAACGAATATCGTGTCTATTTATGGAGCTGAATCATTCTCCATGAATTACAACTGCGCTTATCACTCACTCAGAGCCTTACATAAGCATGGAGATCATTTGTTTCTGCAATGAAGTGAAAGTAAAGAATGGTTGGCCCCAATCCGTGCCAGCAGGGAAACGTTAGAGGGAGTCTGGTTTTGAAAGCTCTGGTAAATAAAATCCCTCCAAATGTGTTTTAAATGCAGCAGCTCTTTAGATGTCGACGCTCAGAGAAGAGCTGTGGAGAAGGTCACGGTGTAACTGAGACTTAGCAGCTCTAAAAGCAGCGGGTGCGATGGCTCCACTGTCGACCGCTGCGTTTTATCTAATCTGCTGTCACACGAGACACTTTGATCAGCTGCCATGTCACACCAGCATGCTCACCCTCATTAGGCTGGATCACACCTCTGACTGTGCTAATGTCTCTCTCTCTGTCATCACATTTTCTGTCTCCACTTTCTTCACATGAGCCGTCACTAATTTACACAGAATAACTGAACAATCTGTACCTGTCTGAGCAAAAATGCTTCTTATTAGTATGTCTTCCTCTTTCTTCTCTTTATCTTCCTCAGACTTGATTATTGATTTATTATTGAATCAACAATTTAAATTTTTGTTCTTTTTTCCATAGTGGCTTTAGCGTGACCTCGGCCGAAGAGACTAGAATTTTTAAGCCTGTTTCCATGCAGACCATGTGGTGAGTGAAAGTGATGACACACACGTTCATGTTTAAAACATTAAAGGACTTTTGAGATTTTTAATGTCCCGAAATATACATGACCCTCTGTTCACCATCTCCCGCTGCTGAAAGGTCAGTGCTTCAGGTGTTGCACGGCTGCTGCGAGCGGGCGGTCAAAGCAACGGTGATCCCAGGTAACGGCCTGGAGTGGGCCCAGCACTACCACCAGCACATCGAGTCAGACCGCTTCTGCCTCAATGAGTGGGAGGCCATGGACGACCTGGAGTCGGTCCGCAAGGACAGTAATGGACACAGGTGAGTCAAGTACCAAACGTCAAAGCCATTTAGTATAGTACTTGAGTTAATAATTTTAGTTACATTCCACGACTGCCCTCTGCTGTAAACATGGAAATAAATTAATCAGGATGCAGCGAACAACCTGTCAGGCAGTGGAGCTGGCCCGTTTTCAGCGTGACCGGCGATTGATCAGTGTGAGATGTATCCAATTCTGTGCTTATCACATCTACACACAGGCCGCCCCACCTAAAATTCACTGAGACATTTCAGTAACAGGCTATTAAAATAGTTTACAACTTGTTATTTTATCAGTTAATTAAAAGTCAGGGTTTTATTTGGAACAAATAATTGAATTTCCCATCAAAAAAGGTAACAAAAATGTTTGTATGCTGTTTTTAGAAAGAAAAAAGAATCTGAAAAGGTACTGCATCAACTCCCTGTGCCATATGCTTCATATTCAGTCAGATCTTCTGCTTTCTAGCAAATTAAAAGCATCCATCGACTGACATTGTTCCATAGATCCAGTTTGTTTGTACCATTATTGTTAGTGCTCGCGTGTTAGCTTGCACCTAATTTTCACTTTTTTGTACTTCAAGTTCGGCAGACAGAGTTTCCAATGAGGGGCTAATCAGAGGGCACCTGAGAGACATCATGAGGACTGAAGACCTAGACAACCTCACGTCTAAGATGGTAAGACATATGGGGGGGGGCAAAAAGAGGAAGTTGGCTTGAATGCAGTCAGAGAAAGACTAAAGCATGGCTGAGGAAAACAAGAGTTAAAAAGAAATGAGAATTAATGTATGTTTCTATGATTTGATCCTTCCTCTGCTACTGTAGGTGCACACTGCCTTGAAGACCAGGTTAGCCTTCGACATAAGACCTTATAAGGAGTACATTGACAATGAGATCCTGGTCACCATGGCTCAGATGGACAAACCCTCCAAAATATTTGACTACCTTTACCTGGTGAGTGAGTGCTGGACTTCAAGTACAGCAGTGTTTTACCACCATGTCGAGAAGCCTTTCTTGTGCTTCAGTTAGTAAGTAAACTGACGGAAGTGTGCTTTCACCAGGATGTTGTCATGTGACTTTAACTTCCCCTTTGTGTGAGATGTGTGTTGAGAGCGATAGGGAAGACGACTATTTAGACCTTTTCCTTTCTTTCCTCTCGGGCCTCGTCTCAGCTTCTCTTGCATTATCTGGTTTCAGGGCTCTGAGTGGAACGCAGCGAACTTTGAGGAGCTGCAGAAAAACAAGTCAGTGTTTTCACCTGCTATTGTTGTCCGTCTCTACTTTCCATTGTCTCATGACACTGGTGACACACAAATTGTGTATTGTGGTTTGCTGAGTCAGTGCTGTGACTCTAACTCTGTGTCTGTCTGTTTTTTTTCAGTGTGGGCTATATTCTGAATATGACAAGGGAGATTGACAACTTTTTCCCAGAGTCCTTCACTTACATGAACATCAGAGTGTATGATGTGGAGGCCACTGACCTGCTCTGTCACTGGCCAGACACGTACAACTTCATCAACACTGCAAGGTATTCCCAAAAACCCCAAACGCAGCAGAAAGCACCCCTACGATCCAAACTTGTGAAAGGGTATAAGTACCGTCTTTTGCAGTACATCGACAAGAACATTGCATCACATTTCCAATGATCGGCCAATCCACAAATAGATCTGTCTTGTCATTAAAATCAACATCAGCATGTTCCGTACACTTGTGACTGCTTAAAGGAGGGGACATTTTTGACACTTCCTCAAGTATTAAAAGGTTATTAGTGTCAGCACTCAGGATGACCTCCTGTATTGTGATACAGACTAGTGCAGATGTAGCAGAGGTAAACAGCTACCGTAGGGTTGGGTATTGGGGAACATGTAACAGGATTAAGTAATCAGGATACAGAAAAATGTAACTAGCCAGGTAAAGTTGCAGTAAAACAGATGTAATAAGATTACAGATACATTCAGTGAAAGAGGGAAGTTACTAACATGATTACAATCTTTAAATAACGAATGATATACTAGTCTGTAACCATGCACATGCACAAACGACGACACTTCTGTTTTTATTTGCACATGGCTGGTGTTGAGGTAATCCAAAAGCTAAAGAAAGTAATCAAGTTATATATGAGTTATCACTTTTATATTGTGATACTTGGAATACAGGTACAGGTATCATAATACATGTTTTAAAGTAACCCTCTCAGTCTTGCCTCGCAATGTCCAACGGTGACAAAAAGATCTGCATCACCAGCCCCTTTAATCCTTTTTAGCAGTTGCCAGGCAACCAGCAGAGACTCCGGGAAGCGTCTGGCCAAGAAATACTGAGATATATTGTGTTAATTTGTGAGTATTAGAGGGGCTGATATGCAGGAGTCCTTCCACAGAGCCAAGATTGCTGATTCCTTCTGTATCAAGCCATTATGCTAAGCTAACATAACTGGCCGCCGACTATAGCTTCATATCGAGCGCACATATTTGAGGGACATCAGTCTTCTCATCTATCTCACCGTCCAGAAGGTGAATAAGTGTAATTTCTCAAAATGTTGAACTATTCCTTTATATCATGGACCTTGTTTGTCAGCAACATTTGTCACTTTTACATCCCTTTTTCCCCAAAAAACTTGGTTTGCTGTGTAATATCTAAGTAAAAATAGAATGCAGTCTTTGACAATTATTTTGCAGTCGTCTGCAAAAACATAAATACACAAATTCACAAATTCAGGCTGAACTGATTAATGTCTTGACTGCACCATCCTAACAGAGCACGAGATGGTATTTCTTCTGAGTATTTTAGTCTAATTTAGTGACAAACTCTACATGTACACTCCATTTATTCACTTTTCACCAACATCCCTCCTAAACCAACTGAGTGAGCTTCTGTTGAACTCTGTGTATCACAGGAAGAGCGGACAGGCGGTGTTGGTGCACTGTAAGATGGGCATTTCTCGCTCTGGGTCCACCGTGATCGCCTACGCCATGAAGCAGCAGCGCTGGCCGCTGGATGTGGCGTCGGCCTATGTTAGGGAACGCCGATCCATCGTCAACCCCAACGACGGCTTCATGAAACAGCTCCAGACTTACAACGGCATTCTTAACGCAAGGTCAGGTGTTCATGACGGGATATCTATTTCTCTTTGCTGCTGTTGGTGACTTTTTAGATTTTTCATTTGTGGACTTGTTCCTCATCATTCCAGCCAGCAGCGCCACAGCACACTCTGGAGGCGAAAGTCTAGAGACCAAAGACAAAAGTCAGTGAACAAGGAGAAGGGTGGGGAGGGAGGAAAACCAGACGAGGAGGAAGAAGACGAAGAAGATGATGAGGAGGATGAGGGACTTGATGATGAAGATGAGGAGTCTCCTGATGAAAAAGATGATTCAGAGGAAGAAGCAGAGGTAATAAGTTACATCAATGATGTATTACTAACATTTTAAATCCTGACTATTTACTTACCTTAAATCCTTTTATCTTCCCAAACACACTCAGGTGTTTGTGGAGCCAACGCCCAAGTCCGACACCGACCACGGACCGGGGCAGGCGGGACCACCAGGAGGCAATCCTGCTATCACAGTAAACGAACCAGACAAGGTGAGCAGAAACTGCCCGAAACACATGAACACACATGCACGCTGAATCTGAAGTTGTTTGTCTTCACGTGTTTTTGTTTTTTTTCAGATCTCACTCTGTTACTAAATATTTTCTTTTCTCCTGTCTTATCGCAAGGTTGCTTCAAGTGTTAACCGCAGTGGCAGGATGAACCTCTTCTCCCTCATGCAGTCCATTAGTGAACTAGATGATGGGGATAAAGGACAGGTAAACGAAACACAGTCTCACTCTGTTTCTCCTCATAGATTAGCATTTCCACACACAAATGGCAGATTTACACATTTCATTAATTAAGAGGAGGCTGGGATGAAATGATGAAAGTGGGAGATACTTGGACTGACAATTTTTATTGTTCTAACCAACTCCACTTTTATTCAGTTTGCTGGTTCTATGGAGTCTTATTATTTTTGCTTTTATTCATACAAGCGTGTCAGTTAAGTTGGTGAAGTGCAACAGTACAATCTCCCTTTTATTTGACTGTTAAAGTCACTAGATTTCCTTTTTAAACATAACGCCAGAAAATGGAAGATACAAGAAGTTTTTAAATCCTTTTCAAGCTTCTTTTCTCAGATGGTTGAACAATTGTCAAAGTTATAATTCAGTAACTATAAATATACTCAAGCATCTTGGATACTGTTTTAAAAAAAATATAGAAAAAAGTGTTCATGTCTGACAACATGCATACCGACATTTGTGGTAGGCCGATGTATCAGTCAGACTCTACTCATTACATTTATCCACTCTGTAAGCATCTCTTCTACTTGTTTGCTCTTTTCAAAGCTACCTGGCAGTCCGAGGCGGTCACCAGGGCAGCGGAGGCGTAGCCAAATCCGACGGAGTCTTACTCACCAGAGCGCATGTGTGGATGTTTCACCTGAACCGCGAAGCCTACATGATGCAGGTCAAAGCTAAACATAAAGAGATTAAGGACACAGAGGAGCAGGGAGTCACAGGAAGGAGAGGGACGCCTGAAGGAAACATGCCAAGGTTTTTATCCGCTGATACATTCCGGTTTTATATTTCAGATTATTTACATGAGGAACGTTTTGGATAAAGTTTTTTGCAATTATACTTCATCATTCATTTATTATTCACTGTTGATCAAAGGATCCTGCTGCATTATGGCTCTACCAGTGACAGCCAGGACATCTGATGGCTGATCATCAGTGTAAATTGTTGTATTATGATGTGTTTTTTTTTAAAAAGTGTTTTTAGAACACATATTACCACCGACAGACATATTGGTCTCTCCCTTCATGTAGCGATCTCCCTTGTTTTCTTCTTCGGCTCTCGTACCACCACTCCAGAGACGGTTATCTATGCAATTACTGTTCTCCTTTCCTTTCCTCTGTATGCTGCCAATCCAAGGTAGACAGTTTTAAACATGTTTCATGCTTTCTCTCGTATGTAACATTTTATGTGACGCTGTCCACAGATGTGAGGATTTCACTGTAACTAAGCTGTGCACTATGGACCAAGTCAGGGCCAGTTTTATGGCACACGTCTGTTTGCCAAACAATGTGTTCCAACGTGCCAATGAATATATTTAAATCTTTATCATGTCAGTATATAAGGAACCGATTTTATTTGTATTCCCTCTTTTCAAACACCAGAGCTGTATGAGTGCCTTCAACCTGAGAATGAAATACAACTCTGTGACTGGTGTTTTTACTACGACGTGGTGGCTGTATCTTAAATGTATCTTGTACTGTTTCTCACTTGGTTGGATTGCAGTATAAATGTGACTTCTCAAGGTTTTGCATGTATGCACAATGCATATATATATATATATCTCAACACATAATTGCTGTAACCGGGGTTATGTGTTTTTATACCAACATGTGAGAGCAACTTTTTCAGGGTTTTCTCATTTATTTATTTTGACATCGAATGGATTGAAGGAAATGATTCACGACACCGTTTTCAGACTCCTGATCATTAGATGCTGACATGGAATATTTCATGATGGTGTTAACTTTTCATCCAGTGAGCCCAAGCTAAAGCTTACTCCATTTAACCCGCATGCTCCAAGAAAGAAGAAAACATGCACTTTATAATCCCAGAACACACACTGTTCCCACTGCCTGAGCCAACGTCACGCTGTATCATGATTAAAATGATTCCTCTTTAAAATAGCGTCCACATCTCTATACCTTGTTGTGTTACGCTCTTTCCTGTCTGCGCCTCTCTCTTGTTTACAGTGAGCACCATGAGTGAAAAATAAATGATTATACTCAGATCAAATGTTTTGGTCGTTGAATAAATAACACACCAGAGAAGAGCAGATTCTGTTCAAAAGCATTTTATAGGACACAAAGCACAGGGACAAGCGACCTTACTTTCATCATTCATTTTGTTTATCTTTATATTGTCATTCACTGTGGTGACAGGGCAGAACAGTCATAATTCACCAAAGAGCAGAGAGTAAGGGATTCAGAAGACATTTTTACAAAACAACAGACATGATAGATGGCACCTAAAATCAGGTCCCGACGTATTTCCTTCGGGGTTCACTGAGGATGATACCTCCCTCTTTCATTGCTGCCCTGAACGACTGGACCTGTTAAAGAGAGAAATGAAAGACAAACATTAAACAAGAGATAAAATGAAAATGAGGCAGTATCTACTCACCCTGATGCTGCTTGAAAATCGTGACGTTTTGTACAAAACTTTTCTGCAGCTTCACAGCAAAATAGTGTTGTTCTCCCAAACAACTGAAGTAAACGTCAACTTGTCTTACAACATTAACGAAAACAACCAAATAAAATGGCTCCATACAGCTCAAGCTACATAATCTAATTTTCTGGAAGCCACAGGATACCAAATTCATTTGAAGACATTATTTACATCTGCGACCTGCCATCAAGTTTGTGCACCCACTTTCCTAAGCTTATCAATAGTAAAGATTTTGGCTTAAAAAAGGGTGTAAATTAGATCTTGTGAAATCTATTCCCAAGAGATTACACACAACTTGTTTTGTTTTTACGCTTGGTTTTTTTTGTATGTTTTCAAACAAGTCCCCATCTCCAGTTGATTAGGAGAACGCTGCAACACTGTTTTTCTCTAAAGCCCCAGAAATGATAAGTGGAATATGAAACCTCCCCCGACTTTCCATTGGCATGGGGTTGAATAGATAATGAAACAATGTCCATTGTTCACCTTTAAGGGTAAAAAAAACTAAACAAAAACGACATCTCACAATTCTCTAACATCAGTTGTGGCTGCATGTACTCACAGCGTCAGAGCGGTACGTCCAGGGAATCGCCCTGTACACCATCCTGGTGATGCCAGCCTGCTGACACCTCTGTGCCAGCACGTCTCCCACCGCCTGACACGCTGCCACGCAATTTGTGGTGGCCAGCTCCTTCTTCAACGCCCACTCCTTGGTCGAACAGGAGAGCACCGGGACAGGAGAGCTGCAGGAGAACACTTCTGCGGTCACATGGTGCTGGGTGCGAGAAAACACCAACCTGAAAAGATTGTAGACAAAAATTGTAAAAAAAAAACAGAAACTAAAGCAGGAGGAATCCAGCGTGAGGAAAAAAGATACTGGGGACAGATTTAGAATTGATTTGGTCTTGATTTTCCTTTATGTACTCAAGTACATCCCCCTTGAAATATAAGTAGGATTTAACTAGTAAAATATAGGTAGCAGACAGGCTATATAGTGATACAGTAGGTCCATGATTAGATTCTGTGATGTTCTGAATACTGACACAATTTTAGTGGCAAACCACACATATGCCAAGATGATTACTCAAATACACATTAAATTGACATTAACTGTTTGACAGTCCAGTGTGCTGGACATCAACTGGAACTGATCTTACATAATAGTTTTCATGGGGAATCCAAGGTTTGTAACAGTGTAACACACAGACCTGTGGTAGAACTCCCTGTGGGGCCAGGTCGTCTTCCAGCCCCGCTCCTTCACAGCCAGAGCCATCTGCTCAAGGTTCCGGGGGTTCCTGTTCACAAAGGTCGGGTTCACGGCTTCATTTTGATCTGGGCTGGGCTCCTGCTGAGGGGCTGCCTGACTCAGACACCGAGCTGTATGACAGACAACAGGAAGGTTTCATGAGTGGACCAGACTCAGAGGTTAAAGTGAGCGAACCTTATTTGAGTTGAACTAGTTTAAGTTAACATAACGTTAACCCGCTGTAGCTAGATGAATGCAAAGGTGTGTCAGAAGGTATAACTGTTCACAAACCACCACACACAGAGAGAAAACGCATCTTAGCTCACCTGTCTGATTTGTAGCCACAATCGGACGACACCGTTGAATTTGACCTACCAACAGCCGGAAACCGCGACTAAGTTCACACAAAGCCATCTCCTCCTCAATAACTACACGTCGAGTCGATGTGCGCTAAAGCGTTATATCCTTAGAAATATGAAAACATACTGCTTTTGTAACTATTTTCAATCAGGATTCACCCTGACATGTGAAGCGCCATCATTGACATTCGGACAACATCCGGGTCACTCGGTGCTACCGTAAAAGCAGCGCCGACAGAAACAAACACCAGCGCTGCAGAGACGTTCCGCTTACGTGTCGTCACGTCGAATGAACAACAAGCGTTTTCTCTTTATAGGCCTTTTTAGATAGAAAAGACGGCACATTTGCTGCAAGGTAAAAACGACAATGTGCCACTGTAGTTTCTGGGCTGTCTTCATCAAAGATGTCGGCGAGTAGTATGTTTATAAAAGAAGTGGAGGCAAGGCTTGGTGGAATGACAGAGCAATCCTTATTGAAACAGATCGCTCCTGGGTGTTCTCAAATCCTGGCAAAGTTCTGCCCAATACTTTGCCCTCTGCTCTCCCAGAAATCCTCTCGAACCTTCGATCTCAGGAAATCTACAAGTACCCACCTTCTCTTCTGTGCGGCCCTTTTTAGAGTCCCTTCTCCAGAACACACCTGCTTCTTCTAATTGGTCACCTTGGTGAATTGAGGGTCCATCTATCCAATAGACTAAAAGAGGAGTTGACCTGTCTCCCTGCTCACCTCCCATAACTCACCGAGCTGCTGTCAACCTTAGGTCTTCTCTCCAAAATGGCCTAACCCCCTGGACCTGCAAGCTCCACAACGTCTGCAGTCCTTCACTCACACAAGGGGAAAGAATAAGTCATCGTTAAATCCAAGTAAAATCAAAGATCAGAATGTGTTGTCGTAAACATGTGACATTCGTGAAGCACAAAGTTGGACGTGAAGAGAAGCAGGTCGAACTTGTTAGTCGCTTACCGCTACAACACCAAGCGGACAACGAAGACAGAGAGGTAACCACTGGTTACATACTGCAGTATTAAAGGACTAATAACTCTTATTTGTTTTTATTTGTCGTTATTTTACAGATGCTCGCCACCTAGCTGTACCGCTACTAGCATCACAAATAGCATCAGAGCTTATTCTTCATGCCTTACTTGTATGTATTGTATTTGTCACTAAATACTACATATAATAATTCTAATTCGAAAGGCTGTATTTATTTGATATAGTGCGAACTTATAATGCAGAGTCAAATTAAACTACCCAACAGATCACTGTTCATTTAAGTTTCACTAAAATAACATGTTCATTTAGCAATAATGAGGGGTGGATGAAAACCAAGTAAAAGTGGGTGTAAGTACCTCACACTTGTGAGCAGATTTCAAGTCCATCAGGTAGTCTTTTCGCCCCACATGTTCTAAAAGCTGGTCAAAAGTTTCTGTCGGTACCTACACCTCCTGCTCAGGTCCCCTTTGCTCACGTTGGTGGCCTGAGATGGTGGAAACATAGTCTTTGGTGGTAGAGAAGTCTTTTGCCAACCAGGAAATGAGATGACGTAAGTGTTGTTGTTGTTTGTTTTTTTACATTATATTTGAAGTATGATCAAATTACAAACACTTAAGGCATATTGGTGTTACAAAAATTGAAAATGTCGATGAGATGACCTAAGTGGCTGGGGCTCCGATGCATATTGTGCACATTGGAGAGCGGCATGGAGTTCAACACAGCTTCTACCTCTGTAAGCATGGTTGTCAATTCCTCAAAGTTTAGCAAAGCCTTCCCAAAACCCCCTTTAGGCATGTTTTCACAGATCTCACAATTCTTTCCCAGAAGCCACCCCACCAAGCAGCTCGCTCGACAGTAAACTTCCAGGTGATGCCCTTGTCAGTGTAAAACTCTGTAAACTCTGATCTCCTTGAGTTCCCATGCACCCATGCAGTTATTCTCAGCACTGTTTTCAACCTGCTGTACTTCTCTAGGTCTTATAGTGGCTCGGCTGGGTCAGTGCTAGTTAGCTGTGCTGCTACTTGAATCTTAAACCTAAGCTCAGCATTCACCTTCTCTGCAAAACAGCCCTCATCCATAGTCTCAGCTTCAGAGGTTTACGACAGCAAAGGCAGTCAATTCCACCACAGCTGGATTTTGAATGAGGTTCTCGATGTTCTGGCCTCTACTAGGTAAATCTGCAGGATTGGTTTTGCCGCTGCAGTGAGACCATAGTTCTGGATGTGTGAGACCTTGTATATCCATCACTGTTAGCTTCCGTCTTTGTGCAGAACTACGTATCCCATGAAGAACAATAGTTGAATCTGACCACATTTTCAACTGATTTCTTTCCATGTTCAAGTGAAACTCTCGCCAAAATGCAACATAGGCTTTTTTTGTTAATGTATTAGAGTCAAACCTTCGTGTAAAAGCATAATTACAACAAAAGAGGCATTTTTAAGATTGACCGTATTTTCGTTTTCGGCTCAAACTCATTTTGAATGGGAGTGCATGGGGCACTTTTACGCTAGCATCAAAATCGTTATTTTTAAAAAACTAAGAAGGCTCGACACAACATGAAACTTTGCTCGTAGTATCACCAGGGTCTCTACACACAGCTCAACTGAACCACATACACTCTAGCCAGACGTGTCGATCCCCGAGTACATCTGGGCTGCCATGACGACGGCTAGAGGAAAAAGCTACTGCTAACATGAGTTGTTCAAAAACTTTCTTTTTAGTAAACTTTATGAACACAGACAATGTTCTCAACGCCCGTGTTCATGTGTAGAGACCCTGGTGCTGTGCTCCATCTTTGTCATGTTAATGAATCAATTATGTAATACATGAGGCACTCCACTTACTTGGAACTTTTGGAATTTTGTTATTTTTACATTGTGGTTTTACTCACCCTCACATAGAGGATTTGAATTCTATTTCCATCATTGGTAATCATTTACAGATGGCTCATACAAACTTGACACAATGAACGATAAGCAACAGGCATGGTTCAGTTAACAAGTTCTCACAATAAGATTACACAAGAAAATCATATTTAATTTCAGGTCAAATTTGATCCATTCTACAGTGCAAACCGGCAGACAAACAAGACAGAGATACTGTTTTATTCAAAGTAGTGGCGTGATGATGAGTGTTATGATCCCTCCAAAAAGACTTAGTGGAAAAACAAGCACCCAGTTCCAGTAAGGCACATGAGAAAAACATTTACTACCAATAAATACCGGTTGTGTGTTGTGCTTGGAAGACGTGACAATGAGGGAAAAGTATCTTTGGCTCGTGAAGATCATTCAGATAATTCCCTGCTCATTATTTGAAGACGCCCGGAGGCCTGGCTAATTAAAGCAGAATACACCAATTAAACAATCATACATTCCCTTAAACTGCAGAAAATATTCATTATTTTATGAGCTTTCCCTTTTCATAATTGGTGTCTATCATATACGTTCATAAATGTTTACTATTTTTGAGCTAATGAAAAAGTCATTCGAAAGCAGTGCATAACATGAAAAAAAAATGAGTGAGGGCATATGAAGTTACAATTTTTTTCTATTCATATAATGCGATCGGAATCATTATTTTAGGGACTCGTTCTCATTCTACTGATGCAAAAATAACAGTCTTTTCCATCTTGATCATGGTGCAGGTGAATTAAACAACAGGCAATAGAAAATACCACTGTTAAGACCCAGAGACAGTCATTTTGATGTGTGTCGTTGTAGTCCAAGTAGTGAATAATATACATAAGTTAATAACTGTTTGGCAATATTAAGTTATTGTTGGTCGATTAGATAGCAGCTGATGCATTGATGAGAGATGAGAAAGAGAAAGGGCTCAACTTGTAGCCTGATCCACTGTAGAACTTGTTCTGAAACTCCACCCTGTAAGATAGAGAAGCAAAGTCAACACACAACAGCAATTACAAACTACAATACAGGATTTAACATCCAGCAATCCTGACTGGTTCATTCTACAGTGGGCTTAATGTTGAATATTATTATTGACTTACAAATGAATGATTTGGTGAAGTTCTAATCTTTTGTATGGTATCACTGTCAGTAAAATGAATCTAATTAAGTTCCAACAAAGTAAAAACTAGTGAGGATATAACATTTTCAAAATGACAGGTAAAACCTGATTTATTTTATCAATTTGATTATTGTAATCATTCTGCTACTATCATTTAAATGAATATATATGTCTCCAAGTTTCTTTCAAATTTCAACCCAGTCCAGTGGAAAAAGCAATTGGTGAGACTAAAATATACAGTAAACATACAGCAAAACACAAAAATGATTAAATTAAGCTCGAAAGGCTTAACTTACAAACAAATAAATCATTACTTCAAAAGTATTTGATGTGTCATACAATGCCGCAAGGTTCCATGTATTTAATTAAAGTTTTTACATGAAAATTACATGAGACTCCATGACTGGGAGGGCCCAGGTGAGTTGGGATGAAATGACTCATATTAAAATGTACGGAGCTCATTTAATCTTCCTAAAAGAATGAACACTTTATTTGCTCGCACACCCTGAAGTCAAAAAGTCAAATTCACATTCCAGTCCACGACTCAACCAAATAAATTTGACTATCCGTCAGGTGATTCATAGTCGATGGAGTGCAACATGTACACCAAAGTTAAGACCTGTCTGAGGAGACGGGATGGATTGCCAAGTTATCTGGATAACTTTGATAAGACAGTCTGATGATTTGTGTAAAGAGGGGCTGCTGATGACCGATAACAATCGGGACTGCACAAAAAAAGTTTTAGTAAAATGTCCTTAACTTTTGAAAAATTCTTTTGGTTGGATGATAATTTTAACTTCTTTTAGACACAGAATCTTTTTTTGTGGCAGCTTGGGGTGAAATAAGAAGGTCTTTGTTTGACATTTGTTTTAAGTTATGTGCTTATCTGTATATAATGTATTAATCCTGCTTCGTGAGAGAGACGTGGACATGCACGTTAAGAAGCAACCAAGGTAATATGGATAAACACAAAGTACTTTTAGGAACATTTCACCCTCCGTCCTCTCATCCTTACCAGTGCAGACGAAGCGCATGCAGAAAAGCTGAGAGTCCCTCCATAATCAGCAGGATGGAAACCGTCAACACAGCGAAGAAACCGAAAATCGCGAAGAGGATTATAGAGCCGACGTAGCCCTGCCACCTCAGGGCGATACGCATCACCATCACCCACAACACCTCTGACAGCTCTGTGAGGACAAAAATAATAACTCAACATCAGTGCACGGAAAAAAGTATATTGTGTGTGTGTGTGTGTGTGTGTGAATAACCCCCATAATGAGTATGAGTGTGTTTAAGAGGA
>CAEMYA010000500.1:403085-430541 GCA_903131615.1 Diplodus sargus
TCCATCGCCGTCTGTGTAAGAATGTATGTATAAATACACTGTAAATTGCTTTGAACAAAAGCTAAATGCCCTTAAATGTAAATGATGCTCAAAGTTAATATCAAAGGAATATTTTAACAAGAAGTAGGAATTTGGGTACTTTATACAACACTGTTGCTAATATTATAGATCTCCTCGAGATATGACAAATAGAAAATAATCTGCTGGAATAATTTCTATGTGTTAATTTCCATATTTTTTTTAATTACCCTGTGAAGGATTCATGAAGTCTCTACTCTGTCTCTCAAAGAAAATATCAAATTCTTTGAAAATGCAAATATTATTTAAAAAGCTGAACTACTGGACACATGCCTTCTGCTGTTGTGTAAACTCATTTCTCAGTGCATGTGATTCACAATTGTGTTAGTGTCTTACTGGAATATCATGAACCACCCTCATCAGATAAATGTGACAACAGACTGCCGTCCATCATTTTGCACAATGAAACTATCAAGCAACTAAAAAAAAAAACGGGAAGCAAAACACTCATTGGAGTGTCATGGGGAGGACTTAAAATAACAAACACCAGTTATAGTTTGAATCTGCCATGGTATGATGAACAAATTAAAATCACAAGGCATCTATGGGCGACTACACAACAAAGCACTGATATGAGACGGAAATGATTTTAATTCCTTTAGTGGACTCAACAGTGCCCTCGATTTGACAAACCGATGAATGGCAATACAAAAGATATTTTATTTTATTGTAAAAGGACAAGAGTTGCGACAGGTAAAATAGCAAGTAATGAGAAATATACAATTGAAAAAAGACCAATGTTTAAATGAAAACAAATGACAGGGGTAATGAAAGTAAAGGGAGGTTAAACAAGACTACATTTTTTTTTCACAGAGGAACATGAATCTCATACAGCTGTTCATTTTCTTCTTCGCTGTATTGTACGTCACTACAAAGTATTTTCATGTCACCCTAAAGATACTGTAATGAAGCTGGTCTACATTATGGATCAAAGCAGATTGCGGTCACACCAATTAGTCCCAACAGTGTAATATAACGCTGGAGTTGTATTATAAGCATCTTTAGATCCCCACACACACAGAAAAACAAAACAAATACTACAGCAAAATCATATTTCCTTGCAAATCAGACAGGAATATTACACTGGCTTCTGTATCTTTCACATCATTTACACTTCAGTCTCACAAGCATGTCGTCCTAACCGTGGTCATTCTATGGGATCTCATTTTATGGACAAACACTAATGAAGTAAAGTTAGCAGTGATTTTTTTGTTGTCTTCTTTTCTAAAAATTACAGGTCTATGCCGAGTCAGTGTCCAGGATCGTGACAGCTTAGACAGAAACAAGCATATCCTCCTCTCAGTTGTTTTCCTCCCTTCGTGCTGAATCAATCTTTTTCTACAAACTGTAAAACTTGAGACTTCTGTCCATTCCTGCAGAGGTCAGGAACTGGGCGTTTTCTCCAAAGGCCACTCCAGTCACCAATCCTGAATGGTCTACAATTAAGGAGGAAAAAGAAAAGTCAGAAATCTGCTACTTCCACAAAGCAAGCACTATGTGACATGTGATATGGAAACTAGAGACTAGGCATTTTTTTTCCACTCACCTGTGAAGTTGAGGACCTCAGACCACTGCTTGCAGATGTAGACACGGATGTCGGACCCTCCGACAGCCAGGTAGGTACCACTCTGGTCAAACACGAGGGACTTCACCTGTAACACAAAAATAAAAGAATGAGATTCAGAATCACAAAAAGGTGCGAGCTTCTGAACAGAGCGGCAGCCAAGAAAAGAGGAACGATCCAATACAATGGTAAAAAATGGTTAATCCTTACATGCTCTGTTTTGCAGTTAATGCACAGACAGCATATAGGTGGATCAAGCATTTATTTCCTATGATTACCAGTGATCACTCTTACTTTAAATCATCTTAGTCTGAGATCACATGAGATTGACTGAATTGGATGCAAAATTCAATACCATTTACATGTAAATATGAAGCTCTAGCTAAATGTGGTAAGTTTAGCTTAGCATTAAGACAAGAAAGAAGCGGTTAAATGCTAGTCTTTTTCTCTCGAGTTATAATGACCCTCCTTCCAGCACATACTTATTTACATACACATTTTAATAAAAAACACCTCCAAAGAGGTTATGTTTTCACCCGATCCCATTTGTCTGCAGGATTACACAGTAACTACCACATGGATTTTCATGAAATTTAGATGGGAGATGGGTCGGCCCACAACAGACACCAGTAACTTTTAGTACAGATCTGGATAAAGAACATATCCAGGATTTTAACGTTGTGAAGTAGGGTGTTTTTCCATATTTATGCCAATTTCTCAGGGAGTAGTGCGTGGATCCTGATGGAATAAATCTGGCAAATTAAGGTGGCTGGTATCTATGAGTGAGTACAATCTAATGCAGATCCTCATAAAAATCTGAATCATATTTAAATATAGGCTTGATTGAAGTAAATGGAACTGTTGAGCCTTGGCTGAGAAAAATGCTGTATTGTGTAGCATTGTTGATACCATATGTATGTGGTTTGTTTAAGCCATATTCAAACACAAGTGCCAAGTTGACATGCAGTAACCATTTCTCTCTGAGCCCAGTAACTTCCTACATGTCATCGCACTGAGCCAAGAAATATATTCTGGTCTTTCTGCTTAAGCTTCATTTTCAGTGTATAATCATGAGTACAGAATCGATCTTTTCATCCAACTCGAAATTAATTCCAAAATCTTCAATCCATTCATTTTACAGGAGAAATACCCATCATCTTTCTTTTTTTACCTCGTAGTTGTTGTCCAGAGTAATGGTCTTGAAGTTCTTCAGTTTCCTCAGATCCCACAGTTTCAGCGAGCTATCCTGGGCACCTGGAGCGCAGCACCAGACAAGGATGTTTTAAACATTAAATACATAGTTCCAGATCTTTTTCTTGCAAAATCAAGGGCTGAAGATGCCCTGAAGATAGGTCAGTATATCAGAGAAGGCCTAGTAATGTGATGTGTGCTGAGTTTTCCGCCCCAATATTTCTGCAGCATTGGAATCTGATGAAGAACACTTGCACATCAAAGATTAACCAGAACAATCTAAAGTGCCCTCAGTAGTACTAACCTGTGGCCAGATAGTATCCGTTCTCAGAGAAAGCGATGGAGGTGACGGGGCCAGAGTGGCCTGGGAAGTTGGCCACATTGGTACGCTCCTTCAGATCCCAGATCTTGATTTGGGAATCAGCAGTTCCGGTGCCAAAAATGAGACCATCAGGATGGAACTGAGCACAGGTGAGAGCTGAAGGAGACAGAAACATTAGCACCTGGAGCAGAAGGTCATTTACTCAGAGTGCCAAGAAGTGAATATAGAGGAACTTACCACAGCCGGCACTTTCATCAGTGACTTTGGTAAGGACTCTACCAGTCTGGATATCAGAGAAGGCCCAGTACTGCACAACACAGAAGAAATAAAATATGAAAAAGTCAGCGGTGTCACACAGTTAATCACTCAAGACATCGCCTGTACTTAAGTGTCACATATAGCATGAGATCGGTTTGTATTTTTCGACAAATTGCTCACACACCTGATCCTCAGAGGAGCTGAGCAGGTAGTCCCCAGTAGCGTGCAGGGAGAGTCCAGTGACGCCTGCATCATGAGCACGCACCACCTGGACACAGTTGCCCCCGGTGACGGACCACACACGGATGGTGTTGTCTGGAGATGCAGAGAAGACCACGGACTAGAGGGGGAAAGACAGCAAGGATGCGTAAGAATAACAGATCATACTGAACATGCGTTCTGACAGAGAATTGGTTTACTGAAGGATTACTGGTGTGGTTGATGTTCGAATCAAAGCGAAAGTTACCTGCGATGGATGGTAAATGACAGAGGTGACCTTCTTGGTGTGACCCTTCAGTGTTGCCACAATCTGCTCCTCGTTCTTGTCAAACACCACCACGTTCTTATCAGCTCCACCTGATGAACACAAGAAAATTGGTATCAGATTTAGTCTTCAAAATTACTTATAGCATGTATACTATTCACAAAAGCCTTTAAAATGGCAAGATTCAGCTGAGGAACGGATTAGACAAACATACCCGTGAGGACTTTGTTAGTGTCTGAGGGACACAGATCCAGAGCCAGAATACCAGGGACGCTGGCACTATGAAGACCCTGAAGGCAACAAAGAGAGCTCATGTTGACACTATGCACATATCAAATCCATCAGAATACTTTTTCAGTCATCTGATTAAAAAAAATATATATATCTATATATCTATATCTATATATATATATATATATATATATATATCTATATCTATATCTATATCTATATATATATATATATATATACTCAAACATATAGAAATCTGAACTTACAGCATGTGAGGCAACTTGGCGGTATTTGCTGAGATCTTCAGCTCTAACCAGCTCCTCTGGCACAGTTTTTCCTCTCTGGGGGAATAAAGTTAAACAGTTCAAGGAGTGTGACATTATATAAACACAATATCACAACAGTTATAGATAATGTAGCAAAGTAAACGAGCAGTACAATACCTTCTTTCTTTCTGTAGTGAGGATGGTAGCTTTGTCTTGAAGCTGCAAACAGAAAACAATCACACTGAAACACATCTTCGACCTGATAAATAAATGGAAAGTTCATATGAATAATGATTTATGCAGTGGGGGGACATAAAAAAAAACCACCATACCTTCTGGATGATCTCTGGGGTCATTCCCACCTGTTCACTAATCTCCATAGGCTCTCCACCAGCACCCTGAAATACAGGTAAGAGATTGTCAAGAGGAAGGATGGTAAAATCTTACGATGATCATGTCTGAACAGCATGTTATCCGCTGGGATGAAGAGTCAGTCACTCACTGCTGCTGCTGGCTGAGAGGCTGGGACAGCCTGAGGGGCAACCAATCCAGCCTGGGGCTTGAGGGTGGCAAGAGCTGTGCGGAGAAAGAAAGATCTTGTAAGGAACACATTGTTTCACAAGATTATCCAGCGCTCACGTTGGTATGGAGCAGATTCTGGAGAGTTGGTGTGCTTTGACGACTGGAATGAAGCCCTGCAGCAAAGGACGTGAGCGCTCGCTTCCCACTCACCTTCTCTGGCAGCAGTGACCTCTTTGGTGAGTCGAGCGATGACTCTGCAGGCGGCATCATGTTGATAGAGGGCGTGGGACAGTTCTTGGCGAGTAGTCTGCAGCTGCTGCCGCAGGGTGAAGCTGTGAAGCATAACAGCATCCTGAAACAGAAACGAGAAAACAAGATGAGGAAACATTCCTATATTTCCATATTTTATAAAGGATAAAAACAAAACAAAAAGGCACCTTATACTGTATATGTATTACAAGCACATTTGCAATTATCAATTTAGCAAATCCATGGAGTCTTACAAAAACAACCAGGTAGATGTGTGTTTTAATTTCTCGGTCAAGACAGAATATGCACTGCAGTGTGAACTACCTAATCCAAGATTGGTAGATTCGCCTCCAACTCAGACCTTAAAAAACATCTGACTCCTGATTCAAACCAGCTATTCTGGGAAACATGAAATCAACAAATCCGTATGAAGGTTGCTGTGGATTTCTCTTCTGCCACCTCCACAAGGTCAACAACACTCACCCACTCATCTTGAAGAGACTTGAGAATGGCAGGAATGCTTGTTGCTGATGGAGCCTTTGGTCTAATAGGATGAGACACTAAAAACAGAAAAGTTGCTCATGTTAGGTACAATCAGTCTCACACTTACTCATTAATCAAATTAGTCTTGTTCACAAATAGCACTTTTCAAAACACGATGGAATAAAAGGTGCCAGTCATACTTGCTGTAGTCTACTGTAGAGTATACAACATGTGATGTTTCCCCAAACACACTTTCAGAAATCACAATTGCTAAAACACTGGTCAATTAAGCACGTTATCAATAGACAAAACGCTTGTCTTCAACTATTTCAATAATCAATACGCTTTTTAGACACAAATGTCAAACATTCACTTACGGCTCCTCAGTTGTGATGATTTGTTAAACAGCTCTCGCATATAACCGTCTTATTTTTTAGCTAAGTGTTATGTTACCTAATAATATGACACATGGGTGTATTTCTCCAGGAACTCCATGTAGTTTACCTTTAATATCTACGAGCTGCTCCTCAGACAAGGGCTGTCCGTTCATCGGGTCCGTCCCATTCTCTGCGATGTACTTCTCGATCAGCCTGCGCTCGAACACCTGGTTGGACACCGGGGAGACGCACGGGTGCTCCGGCACCTCGTTGGAGACTGTGATAATATAAAAACCACACGTTTGCAACAACGAAACAATCGCAAGCAAGATCAGGGAACTACCATGAGTGGAAGGCGGCACTGCATGGCCGCTAACGCTAGCTAAAGTAGCTAGTAGCATTAGCGCTAGCTAACCTCCACTGCCTCCGTCATATGAATGAATTGAACTCCACTTACTTGCACAAAACAAAGACATCTTCCCGACGCAGTCCTAAGAGTCCTTTCTGAAGATGGGATCGCGCTCGTCCTGTACTTTGATAGTTATTACCGCTATTGTTGACTTAACTTATGTTTTACTCGAAATGTAGGTAGCACGCTGTCCTTTCATTGCCGCTACAAACGGACTTCTTCTTCTTCTGCGGTTTCCGCCCGTTTCTGAGCGTCACCAGAGCTCCACTGCCCCCTGCCGGCCGAACACACCACCGCTCTGATCAATGCACCAAAAAACTGGGCCTGAGGCGATTGTTTACAGTTGACTGCTTATCATTTATCAAGCAAAACACACCTGACAAATTAAATCAAATTAAATTAAATTAAATCAAATTAAATCAAATTAAATTAAATTAAATTAAAATGGTCCAGTTTCTATAATGATATGAAAGCCCACCCCCGCATTGGTGCTGCATTCCCATAATATTCCCAAACCAAGTCTATCAATAGTCATATTTATGAGATAGAATGCCTAAATAATAGTCAAAAATCATCATTATGAGATTTAAAAAATGTCTAAATAATGAGTAAAGGTAAAGTCATGATAATGAGATTTTAAAAAGTATGTGAGTCGTTTCCTCAGTTAAACCTAAAAATAAAGTTGAACATATTGGGGAGTTGGCCAGTCAAACAGACACATAAGTAGATGTACAATTTTACCGTGCACTCTGGGAACTTCATTGCACCTTTTGACACTTCTTCCTGAGATTTTGCTGTGGCTCAGGGGTAGTGCCAGTCAGCAAGCCAGTCAGCAAGCCAGCCAGCCATTCCCCTGGTCCCAAGTGTCCTTGGGCAAGATACTGAAACCCAAACGGCTCCTGATGTGCTGGTCGGCACCTTGTGTGGCAGCCACTGCCATCAATGTTTGAATATATGTCTGAATTACTATAAATCGCTTTTGTCTGCTAAATGCCCTAAAATGTTATATACAAACATAACAGAGACAAACACAAAAAAGAGATCAATTGATGATCAAAATAATCCTTTGTTCTGTCCAGACATTTGGTGCATTGGAGAAAATCATCTCAAGTGTGTGCGTGTGTGTGTGTTAAATATAGACCTACATTTTATTTTTAGTTTGAGAGACGACATTTCGATAAATCCAAAAATATCACAAGCAGCAGTCCACCCTCTTCTGTCGCTAGAAAGATTTGGTGATGAGATATTATCCTGTACACAAGGTCCACAGATTAATTGGCTATTGCAATATTTGGTGGAATATATAACATTTTACACAACTATCACTACAGTTACCTTTTTGGGGGTAAGTACACTATATCGTTGCAAAAAGTGTCAAACTGCAGAAAAGGGAATTAAAAAAGTGATGATTAAAACGTTGCTGCAGTCAGGAATGGTTTAACGTGATGGACGGAGGAAAAAAAAAAAACAGGTCGACTAACTCTATTTAATCTGTACAGTACTGAAGAATTCCCTTTTGCAAACGATTGTATCACAATTCTAACTTCTAAGTAGCCCTAGAGATCACGTTTCTCTCACAAACACACCATCACTCAGCAAATCCAGTGCAGATATTGGTCCTGAGGGTCCGGAGGTAGGTAACAGCACAGGAGATTTCAGGCGCACCACCAACAGTGTCAAGAAATACTTAACATGAGACGGGAAGGCTAAAGCTCGACTAACGCTTCTGAAAAAATGACTTGAAAAAGTGACATGCAATATTGATACTGAACCATCAAAACTAGGCTAAAGATGCAAAAAGGCACAGGTGAGGGCTTTCTTTTCTTCTTGTACTTCAGTCTTCCTTTCCGACGCTCCGTTTTCATTAGAAGTTCAGTTTCTCCGACGTGTAAACACTGCAGGATTCAGAGGTGTCCGTGTCTAGCGGCAGCGTGGAAAAGTATTGCTGTGATTCGCTCCGTCTTTCGTTGTCTTTCTTGATCTGGAACTGAACGCAGTCCTCGGAGGAGTGGAGGCAGTCCGACACCCCGGGCACCGCAAAGGAAATCCTCCTCTCCTCCTCGTTAGTTGTTCCCCGCTAGGAAGGAACGAAGATGTTTAGATAATCTTTTAGTCTGTCACGTGTAAATCACTCACAACTTGAGCGTGGCATCACCTCAGGAGTCGAGTGATGACGGGGGGAGCTCCCGGCTGCCGATCTGTGCGCCTCCTGGTTCTGAGCTCTGGGAGTTCCTATCATAACCGGACTGTAACCCTGGGAAAAGACGAACGGCAGCGCACAAGCACGTGTCATTCGGTGCTATTTAACATCTTTAAACAAAGAGATGAAACCTACTGATTCATTTAAATCATTTCATCAGCCTTACACTGTGAGTAGGACTGGCTCTCGGGGTCCATTTTCTCGGTGTTCCAGGCTGCTGAGAGTGACCGTAGAAGCCTGAGGGCTGAGGGCTCGGCTGGCTGTAATCCTGCAACACACACACGCACACACACGCGCGCGCACACACACACACACACACACACACACACACACACACACACACACACACAAAACTCAGCACGGCCATTTGGTTTGGTAATACAGTCTTGGAGAAAAACAAAAACTGGTGGCCTCGTTTATGAATCCTTCAGATGTCTTTTTTTTTTTACTTCCTTTTGCTGAAAAACAACATTCTTCTTTGAAACCTGACAGCTGATTCATTCAATATCATACATCTAGATGCTGCATCGTGGGCAACTGGACTTGTTTCAGTTTCTTGAAGACGTTTCATCTCTCATCCAAGAGTCTTCTTCTACATTATTATATTGAAACAAACTCATGTGCTCAAGCTTTGATGCTGGGTGTGAAAGCTGAACTTTAAAGTGACACCATCACATGAGATGGGTGAAAGAATAATTCAGCACTGCAAGGCCATTCCATCATTCGCCCTGTCTGTTATGTTTGAAGCTGCTGCATGGACCCTTTGTCTCCCCCTCGTGGCACTCAGGTTTCTCTGCCATTTGCCCCACACAGTTGCCGTGGCAACTTCAACAGAAGCTGCTGCTCCAGGTGTTTCCAGTGCAGCGCGTCTCCACAGACACAAGATTTAAAACGCAGAGAGGTTTATCCTGAGGATATGGGCTTAATCAGCGATGTGTGAACTTCTTCGGCAATGGCCTGAATACACAAGGCTGTTCCATAATCCAGCTTTAAGTTGTATGTCTGTTTTCATTACCATAAATATTGCCAACAAATGCTACAAATGACTTGATTCACATTTAGGCGCCTTTGTGAGGGATTTTCAACTGACAGGTATTCAGTAAGATGAGTGCAAAACCTATTCCTGCATGTGGTCCATGCTCTGGGCTCTGCGCTGCTTTTGTGTCGGCGTTAAAATGAAGAAATAGAAGTTGTGGTACAACGATCATGAAATACTGCTTAAAGACCAAAAGACTTTGAGAGAAAATCAAGAATTTGTTGGTTACAATTCCTCCCATGCTTCCAATTAAGTGTTACGAGATGGATAAAATCACAGTAAATCTCCAAAAAGTCTCTATTTATAAAGAGTCAGGGTGTAGTGTTGTGTTGTAGTGGCCCTGTGAGTGCCGTTGTTATCTGTTCCAAACTCTGTTACACAGCCCACCTTATGTAACAACTAACACTATTTCTTCTCCCACCACCATTTCATTTTATCTTTTCATTTGAACTCAACTCGTTTATTTATGTTTGTGTGCTCTATGTGGTTTTATTTCTAACCAGAAAAACGTGAACTGGGAACTGCATGAAAAACGAAAATAAAATCACTCTCTCTCGATCATTATATGTGTATGGATCCTGTGTCAGCGTGTGTGTTTTTCGGGCCTCTGTGTTTGCATAATATTAACAGGAGGGTTAAAAAAAAAAACCTTCTTCTTCCTCTTAATATAATCTGGCATGTTAAAATGTCAAATTGTAGAAATAGTACTGCACTGTTAAAGCTTCTGACATCAAAATATGTCATCTAAGCACTACACTCAGGGGAGACCAAATCTATTCTTGGAACGTGACAAGAAGCTAATCTATAAAGCTAAAGAACTAATTGATTTGCTAATTGATTCTCCTGATTTCCTCACCTGGATGTTGACCCTCGGAGGGTTGGCCGGGGGCGTGCGGTTTGCTCTGAGGCCGGCGATGATCTGCGTCAGGCTGCAGTTCGGGTACCGCTTCATGAACAGGATGAAACCGGCCAGTGACACGAACATGCCAGAAGGGACAGTGATGGACTTGAGAAGTGCGCGCCATCTGCCTCCTTTTTCTTTAGAGAGCGGACACAGAGTGAGGGGCGATTATGAGGAAGCACAGAATTCAGTTACAAATAAACGTAACATTTAAAGACACGCTGCTCCTCACCGAGCACATGCAAAAAGGTGGAGGACACCAGGTTGCCATCCCCATCTCTGATTTCATACACTCCGTTGTGCCTTGAGGTCAGCCTGGCTATGACGACCTCATTGATGGTTCCGTTCCGGCCCAGGGAGACGAGGCCCCTGTAGCGCATGTCGTGGTCCGTTACCTGGCCCTCGCGGATCAGCTGCACGGGGCCACGAGGGGGCTTGGGGTCAAAAGGGCCCAGGGAGGATTCGTCAGGGTATCGGCTGGGGGTAAAAATGAGGTGGGCATGAGGGATAGGAAGAAAGAGGGGCAGGTTTAGAGACTCCTTGGTGTAGCGGGTGACATTGAAGGAG
This sequence comes from Diplodus sargus, assembly GCA_903131615.1. Classification (NCBI taxonomy): domain Eukaryota; kingdom Metazoa; phylum Chordata; class Actinopteri; order Spariformes; family Sparidae; genus Diplodus; species Diplodus sargus. The sequence continues at coordinate 414,224 of CAEMYA010000500.1, forward strand.
TGTCCTGGACCCACATGCAGGATCATGAACACAGAGAGAGGAGCGGGATGAAATGTATGAGAGGGTGTCAGATGGAAAAGGAAAGATAAAACATAAATGTTACAGTTGACGGGACCCTAAAGAAATTCATCAGTCGGCCTCTTAAAACTCTCGTCTTCCGTCTCTGCTCACCGCGGACAGTGAGGGTGCTGCGGGACACCACCTTCCCCGTGTCGTCCCTCACGGTGTAATTGCCTTGGTCCGCCTGCGTCACCCTCTCGGCCACCCAGACCTTCCCGCCGCGCAGAAGCCGCCCCCGGCCGGCATTGCTGGTCTCGGGGTCCGTCCGGTTCCAGAGCACCACTGGCATGGCCTCAGGTGGAGCTCCGCGAGGGGAAAACTCCAGTAGGGAGCCATTTTCAGGGATGTTGTGCTCGAAGTTCTCCCCGTAGTTCCTGTGGTAGGACTTAATGCATTCTGGAGGAAGACGAAGGAGTGAGGGATCAGAGAGATCATCAGTAATGGACAGCACATTTACCCAAATACTATACTTAAGTTCAGTTCTGGGGTGAGTTCTTCAATTTTATGCTACTTTTTACATTAAAGGGGCTCTCTGGAACAATTTGTAGCAATTTACACATATCAATCACTTTACTATTGGCAATATATGAGCAGATTGTAACATGATGAGAAAAATTAGACCCCCCTCACTAACAGTGCAACAGTAGCCAACTCTAGTTCAGAAATAGAGTCCGCTAATTCAAACCAACGACCAGCTTCAAGCACGGCACTGCTCCCACAGAGCCCCATTAATTACTATTAAATAATCTAATAATTAATACTACATTTCAGAGGGTACCTTTTAATCCACTACATTGACAGGTGTTGTTACGAACTACTTTTCGGATTAAAACTCTGCATTCTCTGCACTCAAGCATTCATCTTGAAGGGGGTGTCAAAACTGTTACATCTTCACAATCTCTTGATAATTTTAGTACATTTTTGAATGTGTTCATCTCAAATTCTGACATATTGCACCTTTAATTCCAAGACAGTAAAGGAGGCAGCAGATGATTGTGATAAAATAAGGATGGATCTCCCAGAGAGGAAACTTTCATACCCGAAACAGTCAGATGAACGGTCTCGTAGGTGAATCCAGACGACAGTTTGATGGCGTAAAGTCCCTGATCATCGTGAGTCACTTCTTTCAGGACTAACATCTTGTCTCTGGTCCACTTAAACCGCGGCTCCCTCACCTGCAGTCGTATAGTAAACAGGTTTTAGAAATCTGGACACTAAACAAAGAAAAAAGACAAGGTACACACTTCCACTCACTGTGGTTTTGTCCAGCAGGACACGCCGCGGTCCGTCAGAGTCTGGTGTGAAAAACACCATTCTGGATGTGGAGTACACAGGTAGACGGAATTCCTTCCCGGCACACACCATCTGAGCTTCCTCTCTCTCACCTGTCGAAGTGGAAATAGAAAATGAGCGACTTCGGAAACCACGATTCATAGGTGAAGATCAGGTGATAAAATGAGGCATGTGACTCACCCAGTACGACCCAACCTGCAGAGAAAACAGAATGAACACGATTATTATTAATCTTCTTGAGCACGATGCTTAGAACAAATTAAAATATCAATAAGGAAAATATGGCAGGACTTCTCTCATACAGTCTCAAATCATTCAGTTGCTTTCAGTGAGATATAAGAGTGCTCTAAGGCGAACAATGACCCTCTTCTACTTTCTCTATCAGATTTAAGCATGGAGTCTAATACTTTCGATTGTTCACCTAGAAACTTGAGAAGACCTTAATGTTCTCTCTCTTGTAGCAGCAAAATCATAATCTTCTGCAGTTCTGTTTAAGTGAGGCGTCCCCCAAGGTTCTGCATTTACACCACTTTTATTCTCATAGTCAAGTTATACTAAATAATCCCAACAGTGAAGAAGTGAAAATAGAGAAGAAGAAGAAGAAGAAGAAGAAGTAGAAACTTAAAACAAAAAGGTAATTATCAGCAATCTGTAGATTACAACTTGCTATAAATCACACTGTGGATTAACTGAGGTCTTGAGTGCCTGTCTGTCAATTTAGCTTCATTGTCTGTGCTTGTTATTCCCAGGTCTCAGCTGGAGGATGGGGGGGCTGATCCGACCTAAGTTGTCTGAGCCCATCAAGATTAGACAGGCTACATTTAACACACTAATTTAAAAGAAAGAAATATTTTCATGTGATCTCATTATTTTGTTACGATTTTAACTCTGTTGCCTTTATTTTTGGTATTTATCTACCTTTTTGTTTGTTAGTTCGGCACAATTACGCACTGAACTTCTACTCTACGAATATACAGCCACGTCTGCAGTGATCCCGCTGTCAAAAACAGCAAAAGAATCAGATCATGTGTTAATCTGTGGATTTCATTAACTATCAAAAGGGTGACAAATTAAGAGCACCACTTTTGTTCCCCCAGACTCTTTTTTGGGGGAGACCATCATTTATCAACATCTACAACTGTGGATTAAGGACATTATATTATATATATAAAAAAAGCCTTTACTATTGACTATCTACATCCATCTATAATAAAATTTTTCATGTGTAAGTCGCGCAATTTACCAGCGTCGGCTGTCGATTACAGAATTAGATATATGCCACCCTATTAAAGGTGCATTCTGTAGTTTTAGGGAAGACATTTTAATTAAGAAGAGAAAGATCTTCATGGACAGTTTTTTTGTTTCTTTTTGCAGAATAAACTGAAGAACTGACCACACAAGTACAACACAGATGAATACTGTTTTACTTTGTTTAAATGTGGCGGACCGTGCCACCTTTCTGGCTTCAAACATATTCCTTGTTTTCCGCTGAATAAACAGCTCGTTTATTCACTTACAGAAAAGATAAATATTTCTCAGTTTGTATTATTACCTCATTAACATTGTAAATATTAAAATTCTGAGTTTGAGGTTCTTCTCTAAAACTACACAGCCCCCCTTATTAGAATGATATATGAAAGCTGTAAGTCTCACCACAAACAGAAATGTCAATAAGATGATAGTTTATCATCATTAATAGCTACATTATCAGGATAAACACCTGTCAAATGGGATAGCCTGTGAGAGTGGTTGATAGCAGACACAGAAGACATTAGAAAATGATTAATTATCAATCATTGAAGCCATTATTGTGTATAATTATGAACACCAAAGGGAGTCTTATTCAAAGTGGTGTCAAAATGATATCCTTGCACTCACCCACAGCCAGAGGCAGGGTGAAGAGCGCGGTGAGCAGGACAGAGGAGGACATCTTCTCCTGCGAAGACAGACAGAGATCGTTTTTAATCTACAGTGATGCCGAGACGCACACGGGATGGACATGCGTGCCCACCCTCCTCTTGTTTGATCATCGATCAACAAGCCACGCAAGAGGGAGCTCGAAGACCACCGCGAGGATATTTCTGCAGAAGGGACACACGCGTAAATCCAACAAATAATCAATAGTGTCAGCCGCCTGATCCGTGACGCCCTGTCTGCTGTGTGAAGCCACGTCCACTCAGGTGTCCAACATGTTTCACCAGCCCGATGACCAACATTCACAGCGACAGAGAGGCCATCGGGCCGTCGGTCGGTGATAAGGACCAAACGATCAGCCGGCCTGAGGAGCGTCTCCTCTGAACTCACCTGCGGGATGTGCGAAGAACAAATCCACCGCCGGATGATTAGAAATGTTTATGTGGATGGAGATAAGAGGATAACAACGTCCTCTGCAGAGTGCGCATGGGCACTGCCCGCTTTCTGTTATTTATGGCGACGGTGGGTTCTATTCTCAGCAGCTCTTACGCAAGATGCGTCACACGTTGCGTTGGTTTTGTCGGTGTGCGTGAATAAATACGCTGTTGGCGCAAGTTGGAAAGTGGGGTACTGCTGGTGGGCTGCGCGACATGTTCACAGGAGAAATGCACATGACATACAAATCTGAGTTACTTCTTTATTTGAGTATTTCCATTCAGAGCGACTGAAGATACATCTTATTCACAACAATTCAGAGGAAAATCCTGAACCTTGTGCTGCACTACATTTAATCGACTATTTTACTTTATCTTATCTTTTAGATTATGATGTTATTAATTAAACTAACTAGCAACAGGCTAGTTTAAATGAGTCCAGCAGTAATTCGCTGCATACACGTTAATGCATCAGAAACATATAATATAATATAATATAATATAATATAATATAATATAATATAATATAATTGCACATTTGCACAGTCATATTCATTTAACATGTTTTATATCGTGCACACGTCATGTACACACAAGGACAGTTACTGTATATAGTATGTTTATTTCTATTCTAACAGAATTTATTATGTTTTCATTCAAATTTTTATTCTATTCATTGCTACTTATTTCATTCTGTACTTCTGTATTACCTGTGAAATTCCCCCAAGGCTGATCAATAAAGGAACATCTTATAATATGATATATAGAATAGAATAGCATAGCATAGAATAGAATAGAATATGATATAATATAGTATAACGTAACGTAATGTAATGTAATGTAATATAACATATTATAACATAACATGACACAATGTAATATAAGATATAATGATATATTGCTGTTTTCTTGCATTATGAGTAGCCTACTTCTGCTTTCGATGGTTTTGGCTTCTAGGCCAGAGAGTATTTTCATAAATCAGTGGTTCAACCTTTTTAACATTGGGTCCGTTCTACTGATCCCTTATCACAGGTTTTGGCATTACATTTCATTATGAGAAGTTCAACCAAAGAGTAATTTTGCTTCTTTGAACTGTTTAATCTGAAGGAATTTGAGAGGAGCGGTTCCAGAAATCAAGATAGAAAACCAATTTTTCTTTTGTCCTTATGTTACAGAAACTTTTATCTTGTTCTCATATAATCCCCTAATATTTACCCTGGAGCCTCAACACACTCACCCGTGTCGGGGACCACCACCAGTCACCCTGTGTATGCGCAGTTTGAGCGCATGTGGCGCAGTTTGCGCGCATGTGGCGCAGCTATGACGCGCACAGCGTGTGAACGAAGCCTCGCCCAGTTATTTCTTTCTGTCCTGGAGCGAAAAAAACACACTTACTCGACCGAAACATAGATGCAAATCAGTTTACAGTGAGTAGAAAACCTCTTGTCTTTAAACGATGTGCTCAGTGTTCAGTTTTGTCAGCTGTGTGTTCACAGGAACGATGCTAGAAAACCTCTGCACTCTCTGCAGGACATGTTCCTGCTGCTGCTGACCGCCTCCTGCGCTGTAATTGGTGAGTGCATAACTTCCCAGAAGAACAGGCTACAGGTTTTATCTGTTAAACATGACATTTTACTGCTTTTCCGTTGACTGTATTCATTAGAATACGCCAATTATGTCAACGGTGTCATTAAAAGCTGTGTGTTACAGAAACTCCAGTGTTGAGGATGTTTTAAGTCGCTGCTATGTGCGAAGGAAAAACTTTATATGCGGGGCAACTGAATTAACTTGTCAATCATCTCGAATATGAAGCAACAGCCACCACAGCCTGTGTCATTAAAGCTACATGTAGCCTTCATGGGGCATGCTCTTTACCTGGAGAGCTATCAGTTTTATTTCAGCTTGAAAGTTTAGCCTACCTGACAAAGGCTTGAAGACTAAAACATGGTATTCATTAAAGCTGATGAATAGCTCTACTGGTACAGTGCCTGCCTCATGCAGGCAACTGGGCTCAAAATAAATCAGCCTTACTGTACAATCATGAGTTGAAACCGTTTGGTTGTCATGTTATCGATAATAGACAAGCCTTGCCAGCAAAGAGGTGAACCTCGGGGGAAACTGAGGGTTGCAATAAACTGTACATTTTTAAAAATGCATCGTTAGGAAGAGGACGAGTAGAAGAAATATTTAAAAAATGTGCTCAAATTAATGAATATCAAATAGGAAAGAAATGTTATGTACACTAGATGGATCCTCCTTGATGCTTGTAAATGTGCACTGGGATACATTATCTGTACACTCATACACTCATATAATCATCTTACTCAGTTTGTTTGTGTCACAGCAAAGAAAATGGCACTGCTCACCACAGACTGGCAGACAGGAAAACGGGAGAGGGGGAGGCCAGGAGGAGGGGGAGAGGAGAAACGAGGGGAGGGAGTGTGAGAGGGAGTGGGTGGGGCGTAGGACAGGAAAGGAGGAGAGCGGGGTCTTGTGGTGCTACTGAGAAGAGGGGTGGTCCAGGTGCGAGTGCGGGCGTCAGAAGAGGTGGAGGGAGTCGAAGGGTCGGAGCTCCTCTCTCCTCCCCACTGCTCCTCCGGGTCTTTTCATGCCTGTGATGTTTTAGAAGATCTTCTGCGTCTGACTTGCCTCAATATTCTATTTCTTCCTGACATGTTCCGGATTCAAGGTTCATCTGCCGTCGTTGGGAATGAGGAGATCTGTTATGGCAGATATATGAGTTTTCCGACTAGATATGTACCAGGTTTATTCCGTGGACAGCTGTACTTCACGCCGAGTGATGGAGGACCCAGGAAGCTACTGATGGATAACGGGGAGGTGAGCAGCGTTGCTACAACAAGATGTCCTTTGAAGAGATCACGTAACTCTGTCATAACGGCCTGGGTGGGAATGGGTATTAAGAACCCTTCCCCGCGCACCATTACAGCACACCAAGATGAGGAATATGAGAATTCTCTGGTCTCTGTTCAAGCAAACCAGGTTTTACATGAATGCAAAATCCACTTTGTTCCTGTTTGCTTTGTCCACCAATTCAGTCAAAGGATCCACGCCTCGTATTTCCCCCCGGCAGGGGACTCTTATTACAAGATCTGAAAGAGAGCGATAGTGGGACATACTCTGCATTTGATGAAAGGACAAATAATGCAGACACCATCATCATACTGAGAGTTTTGGGTGAGAACGTGACACTAATCAGCATATTTAATGGATAAATAAATCATTCATGTAAATATGTATTTAAATTAGCTACATGCAGTATTCCTATCAGTTAACAGATATTCTTTCGTATATGTGGCTTTTCAGATTGTTCTGAAAAGAAAAGAAAAACATTTGGAGAGACGTACACCCTTGATGTTTCTAGACGGGTTGAATACCTGGAGTTCACTCCCCTTCACACGAATCAGACAACGGTCCTGTGGAATCGCTCCAACCCTGAGGCTAGTAAGGGAGGCAGAGGGGGGATGACGTCTCGTGGCTGGGAGATCATCTGCCTCGCTCCAGCAGACAGCGGCCACTACAACTTCAGGAAGAAGGACGACTCTTTGCTGTCTAGGATAAGGCTCACAGTAGAAGGTGATGTTGGGAACTCGATAGGTGCTGCTTGTGAGGTTTTAGACTGCTGTGGATCTGATTAAATGTTCTTATACAATCTCCTCTTTATCACACACAGAGAGCTTAAAAGACTATGATGCAAAAGATAACGGGCGGCTGCTCATCGAAGATCCATGTTTTCAGGGTGTCTCATGGACTGTGACCTTCACTATGAGGGGAACACAGGGAAGCGAAACGTTGGTAAAAGAAGGCGAGGTGGTCGCAAAAAATGACTGGCCCTCAACGTCTTTTGCAATGAGAATTTGGGTCATAAATAATGGCATCGATCTTGATCCTGTGAGGGTCACAGACGTTGGAGCCTATAAGTTCATTGACCCGCAGGGCAACCTAGCCCATGTTGCTACGTTGACGGTCTATCCCCGTGAGTAACAACACATTTTATTCATACATAAGGAAAAATGTATAAACAACCAATGACTGACGAGTCAAGCTTATGACACCCTCTTCTTCTTTTTCTTCTTCTCCTTCTTTTTTGCTCTTACAGAATTTACTCCCCCATATGTTCCTGTTGCTATCGGCGCAGGGGTTGTCTTAGCGGTGATTATCTGCTCTTGCTGTGTGTGGAAGTGCTGTTGTAAAAAGGGCTCCTCTAAAAGGGACGGGTCAGCGCCTGTCGCTGTGTATTACCATGTAAGTCCTTCAAATGAGCATTCAGGACAACTGTTTATGATGTGTGTATTTGATTTTTACTTAAGATTCTCGTTCCGATTGCAGGGTCCGGATCAACCTGCATACACAAGTTACTCTGCAGCCCCTGCTCCAGATTACTCTCATCAGCCAGTGAACCCTCCTGCTTCCAGCCAACCTGCAGCGAGCTCCGCTGGGCCATCGGTAGGTGTTATTAAAAGATTTTTTAACTGCGAGGTAAATCTACTGTGTGGAGGGAGAGGCAGGTGCATGCAGATGTTTGGAAAACAGCGGGAAGTCGGTTATTGTGGTTTGTCCTGCTGAGTGGGCCCACTTGCCAACATGGTCAGTGGGTTCAGCTGCAGCGGTGGTGGAGACTGTACAGCTCATAGAGTCAAGCTCGGTACTGTACTCACATACCACCTAGCAGGCTGCAGCCTCCTTTTCTCCAGCGCTGACTTGTGTGCATTGATCTTTTTCTTTCATTGATTCTTTGATTTTAACGCAAAATCCTTGTTCTATACATGATCAGGATCAACACGCAGGCCCAGGTTACTCTGCTGCTCCTCCTCCAGATTGCACTTATCAGCCAGTGAACCCCAGTCAGCCTGAGGTACACACACACACACAAACACACCTAAGTTCCCTTTTGCATGCATGAAATGTTAATGTAGGAGCTCAAAGTCGCCAGACATGAATCAAAGTATCTTGACAAAAAAAAAGAAGAGTCCCTGTTACTGTAACTAACTTTTTTCATTCACTGAACTCACTGACGCTGTTCCATCAACACACATTTAACTTGTTTTTTGTTTGGTCTTTTGTTTTTTCATCCAGGTTTCAGCTCCGGGAGGGCAGGGAGCCGCTCCAGCTCCGTCACTCGGCTCTGATTGTCTCACCTCAGACCCTGACACAAAGTTTGAGCTGAAAGGAGTGACCTTACCCTCTGCTCCCCCCCTTGGTTCAGACTCAGGTTTCAGTGATGTTTATACCTCTGATAAATTAAACTTTCTGTAAGGAGCACATAGGAAATGTTTTGTGGCGCAAAGTGGAATTCTGAATGTTCCTTTGTGACTATCCGGAACAAATTTGAGCAGTTGATGGGATTGTGTGAAACACACATTTAACATTCGTTGTAGGAAACGGAGAATTTTGATTGTGAGAAAAAAGAAGTCATTCACACTACACTGATCAAAAGTCTGAGGCCACTACAGAATAATATTTTTTTATCTGTCAGCTCCTGATAATTCAAGATTAGTCATGAGATTGGTTGGATTGACGGTGGAGCAGTGATATAAACAATAAAAGTATTTTCCTACAAATGATTAAGTTATTGGACAGTTTTTAAATTTTAGTTTTTTTCCCCTCTCCTTTTTTCTCAGGTAGGAAAAACAAACTCACTCAGCGAAGCTCCTTACTGTTGAACTTCTTTCATTTCAGGTGTGTTTAAAGAGCCATCTGCCTAAATCAGGTTGACTGTATCATAGTGCTGCACAGTTTCAAAAATGCAATCACAATCACAATATCCATCAAAATAATTGCAATATCACTTTTTGACCATATCGTGCAGCTGCACTGTATAGTATGGATTAATACTGTGTAAATGTAGGTTATACATTGATGAGGGATGAGCTGAGTTTCAGCCAAACCTAGTAGCCAGTACAGATTAGGGTTGTCACGATACTAAAATTTTCAACTCGATACCGATACTCAGGAAAATATTCGATACTCGATACCATTTTCGATACCACAAGGATTAAAAAAAGACTCCAAAATTTAAAAGAAATATTTCTATTAACAAGAAAAATGCAAAAATAACCTCCGTTACAACATGTAACAATTAACAGAACCACACGTTAAATATTTATAATAAAAAACAGTTGTGCAAAAAGAAACTGCAACTATGATAACAAGTTTCAGGTCTGAGGTAGTGCAAAAAATAATCGGTATCGATATCGTATCGTATTCGATACAACATTTTGGTATCGATACTTTTTTGAGTTTCGATACTTTTGACAACCCTAGTACAGATAAAGGCCATAAGTATCATATGAGTAAATGTGTCATTATCTGTACATCAGCTGTGCTGTTCAGTGCCACTCACATATGGCATATGAGTCTGTGAGCATAAAGCAGCAGAATTCACAATATCAGTTCATTGAAATAACATAATTATCATTGTGTTTTTTAGTTTATTTTTTACATTTTTTTAAAAAAATTTGCAGAAATTTTAAAGGAGATGTCCGACTTAACTTAAAAAATATCCAGTTTTTGTTGCCACAAATGGCTGGAAATTGTTCTGGGGTCTCCTTAAGAACATAGATGTAGTCACACTTACAAATATTGACATCCCAGAGTTTATTCTTAATAGTTCTGCGTATAGTTATTATACTTTTGTGGTGAAAAACACTGATCTGAGGCCTTTCTGTAGATAGTTTTGTACTCTTGTTGGGTGACCAGATACAGATAATGGTGCACTTGAGCACCCCTATGAATAATGTTACACCGAGGGTCCGTGCAGCAGATTATGCTTCTGTTACATTTCTTATATTAGCATGTCTGTGTGGTTTTTATCCTTGCATTTTAAGAAATTATATGGATGTTTTTTTGTTTTTTTATGCTATGTAAAATTGTAAGTTGTATTGAAATGATCTGTATCTTTGTGTTTGTCTGTATGTCATTTTTAAGTTTGAGGTTTTTGTTTTTTCATAAGCTCTTCTTGTGGCTTAAGGGGAATTGTGCCATTCATTTAGCCAAAGAGTTCATGTGTAATAGTGACAGTTGATACAAAAATGTGCCTGCGATAAACTTTGACGTCTCAGATTAAAGATGGGGAAGCCGATTCTGGAGAAGTCTCAAGTCAAATACCAAAGCTTTGGGTTGGTGTTTGGGCTGCATTCAACCCAAAGCACAGGTATTTGACAACGTGGGAACTCAACAGTCAACGATCTTTCTGCAGAATCACATTCCTTACCTTTAAATTTCGATCACGATCTTTGCACGAACATACCATGTTACCTCTAAAAGCCTATTATGCTTGATAATAGAAAGAAATATACACGCACAAGACTCAGAGTAAGAATAGGCTCCTTTCACAGCGTTGCATTATTGTTACATAAACAAGCGTGCATAATGCAGTGCATTTGTGATTTATTAATGTTTTATTTTTCACTTCATGTTGGTGCTTAAAGGAGCTTAACACCTGCTCCCACATCAGCTTCTTGCTCTGAGTCATGTTTGAAAAATACTGTTTTACCTCCAAGGTTTTTTATGAAATTGTTTTGTATTGGTCTTCTGGCTGTTGGAAAAAGGTGATTTCACATATACTGTGTTCAGTGTTACATCATAATAACAACAACAACAATATAACAATCAAAATGATGAAAGTTGTTTTTCTTTTTTTATTTCCACCAAAAAGAAAAAGGAAAAAGGCTTATTTATGTATCTATGAGTGACCGCTGTTGTAGATAAAGGGTAACTTTATTAGTTTATTGATTTGTTTGTTTGTCAACCTGTTATAACTTGTAGCTGTATTGTTTTTAAAACTGCATTTACAAATAGATTTTTAAATTCCATTGTTTATCTATAATTTCATGATTCATCATTCAATTGCTTTCAGTCAGATATAAGAGTGCTTTAAGGCCAACAATGACCCTCTTCTACTTTCTCTATTAGATTTAAGCATGGAGTCTAATACTTTCGATTGTTCACCTAGAAACTTGAGAAGACCTTAATGTTCTCTCTCTTGTAGCAGCAAAATCATAATCTTCTGTAGTTCTGTTGAAGTGAGGCGTCCCCCAAGGTTCTGCATTTACACAACTTTTATTCTCATTGCTAGTCTTGCCTAACTAATATTGAATGCTGGATTTTTCCAAAATCGTTTTTTTTTTTTAAGGCAAATCTGTTTGTGGACATTTAATGGCAAACTACTGTTTGGATGCCTGGCCAAGCATATCTTCTGTAGTTCTGGGACCCCCTCGAAAACGAGATGCTTCATCTCAAGGGGTCATCCTAAATAAATTGTAATATAAAAGCTGCTGCTCATAATCTCAGTGTAAATTCTGATGTAGATCTCTGACTTGATGAAGTGAAGAAAACTGTCATTCATACTTTTTTTTTTTATACCTTTCCAAAAAGTGATGTAGCCTACGTTGGTAATTGTTCTGACCTGGACCATTTTGATGCACTTTACTCTGATATATGTCAGAGCTCCTTTCACTGAATCCAGCTGATACATAAATCAGATTATTGCCGCTGTACTAATAAACACTAAATAATGAAATTATAGATTACAACTTGCTATAAATCACACTGTGGATTAACTGAGGTCTTGAGTGCCTGTCCGTCCATTTAGCTTCATTGTCTGTGCTTGTTATTCCCAGGTCTCAGCTGGAGGACGGGGGGCTGATCTGGCCTATGTTGTCTGAGCCCATCAAGATTAGACAGGCTACATTTTAACACACTAATTTAAAAGAAAACGTTGATGCGTACTTTTATGTTTCTTGTAATTTTAACCTCTCAATCCTCACGATATCATATTTTACAATATTCTACAATATTTTCATGTGATCTAATTTTTTTGTAATGATTCTTACTCTGTTGCCTTTATTTTTTTATCTTTTTCTACCTTTGTGTTTGTTAGTTTGGCACAATTACGCACTGAACTTCTGCTCTACGTCTATACAGCCACGTCTGCAGTACTCCAGCTGTCAAAAACAGTAAAAGAATCAGATCATGTGATAATCTGTGGATTTTATTACCTATCAACAGGGTGACAAATCTGGAGCACCACTTTTTTTCCCCCATGACTCTTTTTTTGGGGGGAGACCATCATTTATCAACATCTACAACTGTGGATTAGGGACATTACATTATATATTTTTTTAAAAACTTCACTATTGACTTCTATAATAACTATGTGTAACTTGCGCAATTTACCAGCGTCGGCTGTCGATTACAGAATTAGATATATGCCACCCTATTAAAGGTGCATTCTGTAGTTTTAGGGAAGACATTTTAATCAGAAGAGAAAGATCTTCATGGACTGTTTTTTTGTAACGCCTAGACAAACTAAGTAAACAAACCCTTTTTGTTTTTTATTGCGGAATAAACTGAAGAACTGACCTTAAAGCAGCAGCTTCTATTGTCAGCAGCTCTTACGCAAGATGCGTCACACGTTGCGGTGGTTTTGTCAGTGTGCGTGAATAAATACGCTGTTAGCGCAAGTCACAACAATTCAGAGGAAAATATTGAACCTTGTGCTACACTACATTTAATCGACTATTTTATTTTATCTTATCTTTTAGATTATGATGTTATTGATTAAACTAACTAGCAATAGGCTAGTTTAAATTAGTCCAGCAGTAATTGGCTGCATACACGTTAATACATCAGTAACATATAATATAATATAATATATTATAATACAATATAATATAATATAATATAATGTGATATAATATAATATAATTGCACATTTGCACAGTCATATTCATTTAACATGTTTTATATCTTGCACACGTCATGCACACACAAGGACAGTTTTTATTATATTTTCATTCAAATTGTCATTCTATTTATTGCTACTTATTTCCCTCTGTACTCCTGTATTACCTGTGAAATCCCCCCTAGGCAGATCAATAAAGGAACATCTTATAATATGATATATAGAATAGAATAGAATAGAATATAATATAACGTAGCGTAACATAATGTAATGTAATTTAATATAACATATTATAACATAACATGACACAATGTTAAATAAGATGTAATGATATATTGCTGTTTTCTTGCATTATGAGTAGCCTACTTCTGCTTTCGATGGTTTTGGCTTCTGGGATAGAGAGTATTTTCGTAGACCAGTGGTTCAACCTTTTTAACATTGGGTCCGTTCTACTGATCCCTTATCACAGGTTTTGGCATTACATTTAATTATGAGAAGTTCAACCAAAGAGTAGTTTTGCTTCTTTGAATTGTTTAATTTGAAGGAATTTGAGAGGAGCGGTTCCAGAAATCAAGATAGAAAACCATTTTTTCCCCCGTATGTTACAGAATCAAAGTCAAAGTCAAAGTTTATTTTGTTCTCATATAGTCCCCTAATATTTATCCTGGAGCCTCAACACACTCACCTGTGTCGGGGACCACCACCGGTCACCCTGTGTACGCGCAGTTTGATCGCATGTGGCGCAGTTATGACGCCCACAGCGTGTGAACGAAGCCACGCCCAGTTGTTTCTTTCTGTCCCCGAAGCGAAAAAACACACTTACTCGACCGAAACATAGATGCAAATCAGTTTACAGTGAGTAGAAAACCTCTTGTCTTTAAACGATGTGCTCAGTGTTCAGTTTTGTCAGCTGTGTGTTCACAGGAACGATGCTAGAAAGCCTCTGCTCTCTCTGCAGGACATGTTCCTGCTGCTGCTGACCGCCTCCTGCGCTGTAATTGGTGAGTGCATAACTTCGAAGAAGAAATGCGACCACAGGCTACAGGTTTTATCTGTTTAACATGTCACTTTTTTGTTGACTGTATTCATTAGAATACGCCAATTATGTCAACGGTGTCAATAAAAGCTGTGTGTTACAGAAACTCCAGTTTTGAGGATGTTTTAAGTCGCTACTATGTGCGAAAGAAAGACTTTATATGCGGGACTGCTGAATTAACTTGTTAGTCATCTCGAATATGAAGCAACAGCCACCACAGCCTGTGTCATTAAAGCTACATGTAGCCTTCATGGGGCATGCTCTGTACCTGGAGAGCTATTCATCAGCTTTATTTCAGCTTGAAAGTTTAGCCTACCTGACAAAGGCTTGAAGACTAAAACATGGTATTCATTAAAGTTGATGAATAGCTCTCCTGGTAAAGCCTCATGCAGGCCACTGGGCTCAAAATGAATCAGCCTTACTGTACAATCATGAGTTGAAACCATTTGGTTGTCATGTTATCGATAATAGACAAGCCTTGCCAGCAAAGAGGTAAACCTCTGGGGAAACTGAGGGTTACAATAAACTGTACATTAAAAGAAAATTATCATTAGGAAGAGGAGGAGCAGAAGAAATATTTAAAAAATGTGCTCAAATCGATAAATATCAAATAGGATAGAAATGCTATGTACACTAGATGGATCCTCCTTGATGCTTGTAATGTGCACTGGGATACATTATCTGTACACTCATACGCTCATATAATCATCTTACTTAGTTTGTTTGTGTCACAGCAAAGAAAATGGCACTGCTCACCACAGACTGGCAGACAGGAAAGCGGGAAAGGGGGAGGCCAGGAGGAGGGGGAGAGGAGAAACGAGGGGAGGGAGTGTGAGAGGGAGTGGGTGGGGCGTAGGACAGGAAAGGAGGAGAGCGGGGTGTTGTGGTGCTACTGAGAGGGGGGGTGGTCCAGGTGCGAGTGCGGGCGTAGAAGAGGTGGAGGGAGTCGAAGGGTCGGAGCTCCTCTCTCCTCTCCACTGCTCCTTCGGGTCTTTTCATGCCTGTGATGTTTCAGAAGATCTTCTGCGTCTGACTTGCCTCAATATTTCCTATATCTATTTCTTCCTGACATGTTCTGGATTCAAGGTTCATCTGCCTTCGTTAGGAATGAGGAGATCTGTTATGGCAGATATATGGGTTTTCCGACTAGATATGCACCAGGTTTATTCCGTGGACAGCTGTACTTCACGCGGAGTGATGGAGGACCCAGGAAGCTACTGATGGATAACAGGGAGGTGAGCAGCTTTGCTACAACATCCCTGCACAGTAATGATGCGCGGGTCGACCCATAGCCCACAGGACCCACTAACTGCCCCGTGGGTCGGGTGGGGTTTGGGTCAGCTTATGAGAAAAAAAACAAAGGCAACGGTGGCAACGTCGTGTGCCAGGAAGATGTCTTTTGAAGAGATCACGTAACTCTGTCATAACGGCCCGGGTGGGAACGGGTACAAGCAAACCAGGTTTTACATGAATGCAAAATCCACTTTTTTCCTGTTTGCTTTGTCCACCAATTCAGTCAAAGGATCCACGCCTCGGATTTCGCCCCGGCAGTGGACTCTTATTACAAGATCTGAAAGAGAGCGATAGTGGGACATACTCTGCATTTGATGAAAGGAGAAATAAGGCAGACACCATCATCATACTGAGAGTTTTGGGTGAGACTAATCAGCATATTTAATGGTTAAATAAATCATTCATGTAAATATGTATTTATATTAGCTACATGCAGTATTCCTGTAAGTTAACATATATTCTTTCTTATATGTGGCTTTTCAGATTGTTCTGAAAAGAAAATAAAAACATTTGGAGAGACGTACACCCTTGATGTTTCTAGACCGGTTGAATACCTGGAGTTCACGCCCCTTCACACGAAACAGA
>CAEMYA010000500.1:437271-449834 GCA_903131615.1 Diplodus sargus
AGTTTTTCCTAGTAAGAATTCAATTGCAGAAATCCAGAATGTTCATTCTCGATATGAAACTGAAAGCCCAATACACATGAATGGCAAAAGTGACGTCATATGTTCTAGGAAGAATGCCATTGTGGATATCTGGAATGTTCTTTTTAACTAGGAAGAATTGAATTACAGATATCTGCAATACATATCCAGTCTAGCTATTAAATGTTAAAACGGCCACTTGTACTTTTTAAGGATTTTTAGATATCTTCAATTTAGTTTTGACTAGTATACAATCAAAGTAGTAGATATCTTAAAATAACATTTCTACTAGTACGAATGTTATTACGGATATCTTTAAGTACCAGTCTGACTAGTGAGAATACAATTTTGACTTGGAGAAATGCTATTATGGCTATCTAAAATGCAATTACAGATAGGTAATGAAATGATTTCTGTTTTAGCTCACGCACACGGTGTAATTGTCAGTATCTGGACTTTGAAGACATTGTGCCGAAAACTTGAACGTCTGTTCAGAGGGAGAAAAACACACATGCGCGGAAGAGCCTGAGGTGGCCGCGCTCGTGCAAGCTGAGACAGGATGTTGTGACGGCGGAGAACAGATGCTCGGGCAGCTCCCCTGTCTGGATCTGAGGGACCAGGAGAGTTGACTCTATTCTCGACGTTTCGACTTTATCCATCAAATTATATTTCAGCTTTATTCTCGATGTTTAGACTTAATTCAAAAAGATAGATTTCAACTTCATTCTCAAGATTACAACTTTATTCTCAACATTTTAGACTTTATTCTTAACATTTTAGACTTTATTCTCAATATTCCGACTTTATTCTCAATATTCCGACTTTATTCTCAACATTTTAGACTTTATTCTTAACATTTTAGACTTTATTCTTAATATTCCGACTTTATTCTCAACATTTTAGACTTTATTCTCAATATTACAACTTTATTCTCAACATTCTTTAAGTGCATAATTCAAAAAAACTTCGTTTTTCCATTTTATTTCCTCGCCTGGGATGAGGACAAAAAAATAAGAGGAGGATGTTTGTTTTTTTCTGTGCTCGTTTGGGTTTTCATTCAGAACAGTTGGAAGTTTTCGGGACAATCTCCCCACAGTCCTGTTTATGGGCTAAAAAAAAGAAAAATAATGTCTTTCTTATTAAAGCTGACTCTGAAGTTCAGTTTCACCAGTTCATCTACACGAGAGATTTTGTTGAGGCAGTCATATGTTTGATGTAGCCTTAACTTTAATCTCGACATTTCGGTTTGATTCTTCCATATGAAAAGAAAAAAAAATCTTTTTCTCACCTGTGGCCCAAATACTCTTCCATTTTAAAACCAAAGAAAAAACGAAATCAGTGCTTTTATACCTGTATAACTAGCAGTTAGAAACGACTGATTATGTTTTACCTACTATTTTATCCATGCACATCCGAGAGAGTAGGCGGCTGGGGCTCAAGGGTATAAAGCCAGCGTCTTGTTAGCAGAAGGTCCCTGGTTCTATTCCCCCGGTCTGTATGTCCATCTGCCCTTGAGCAAGGCACTGAACCCCAAAACTGCCCCTGTCTTAATGTCAGTATTCAAGGTCATCTGTCCATTCAAAAAAGTTTGAACGCAGCAACAGTTATGTTTACAATAATGATATGGTATTGATAGAAACTGAGAAATGTTTATTAATAGATTTCAATTATTAACAAGCCATCCTCAGAGGGGAATAAGGTCTGTGTGAAGCTATGAAGGCGGCTACTGAGAAGGGTCCCGTAAATATAAGCAAAGTAAAGCAGTCTGAACGTGTGTTTGTTACCCTTTGAGGGACAGTTTGTTACTTTCACTGATTCAGTCATGAAAATCAGCCGTGACGGATGTTTTTTTTTCCTCGTTCTCTTCTCTTGAGATCTCTTCCCCAAATCTTGGCATTGCTCATTTAAAGGAGTCAAACCATTCTGAGGCAAGTTGCAAACTTTTGAAACTGAACAAAACCCAGATCACACAATGATTTGAATTATTTAGATGTGTCGATGACGATATATCGGGGAGGATTATTTTTCCCAGGAAGTCCCCTCTGTGATGTACGTGATTTTTAAACGCTGCTTCAATGTATTACTTTTAATGATCCAGAAAAAAACGTCTTCATGTGATTTGTCAGTGTATTCATCCAAAGACCTCACTTGTTAGTTTGTGGTTACATGAACTTAAAGAACATGAGAAAATCTGTTTATCTGTGGCTTCAGTAAATTTTCCACGTGTCCTCAGATGTTTTGTCTGTGACTTTCCTCAATGTGCGCGCCATCTATTTCTGATTCTAGGTTCATCTGCTGATTTTGAGAATAAAGAAAAGTGCTATGGCAGACATTTAAGATTTCCGGGCCGGTATACACCTCCTTCATTCCGTGGACAGGTGTACTTCACTCCGAGTGATGGGGGACCGACGAAGCTACTGTTGGATGACGGGTTGGTGAGCAGCTTCTAGTGCCATCACTAATACGATCACCGATTGGCTCTCATATCCATTTTTAGCGAGATCAGGAATAAGACAAAGGTCTGGCTCTCTGTTCAGGTCAGAGCAGGCCAGGTTTTTAATGAATACAGAGTCTACTTTATACTGATTAAATGTTTTATGCACCGATTCAGGTAACGGATCCACGCATCGACATAAGGGAATTAGGAGTTTTTTTAACAGGTTTGAGAGAAAGTGATGCTGGATTGTATTCCGAGTCACCTGACTGGAAAAAAGACAAATTCATCAGACTGAAAGTTTTGGGTGAGAACTTTGTGTAAATTGGTATTTCTAGTAGCTAGGTGCAGTATTTCCATATATAAGTACATTTTATTTTTTACTTTTCTGCATACTTTTTCTCAGATTGTTCCACCAAGATCACAAACACCTCTGGAGCTAGCATCACCTTCGATGTTCCTACAGAGGCTCAATATCTGCAGTTCACTCCCCTTTACACGAATGACACAAGGATAGTGTGGCATCAAGACGACCCTCTGTTTAGTGAGGGAGGCAGAGGACAGATGACGTCTCTCGGCTGGGAGATAATCAACCTCACTCCAGCAGACAGCGGCTACTACGACATGAGGCGAAAAGACTACTATTTAGTGTCTAGGATAAAGCTCACAGTAAAAGGTGATGTTAGGAACTTGATAGGTGCCGCTTGTGAGCTTTCAGACTGCTGCGTATCTGATTAAATGTTCATCAAAATAACGACAACCCTTCTTCTTCTTGTCCTTCTTTTTCTTTTCTGCTCTTACAGACCCTATTCCCACATATGTTTATGTTGCTATCGCTGGTGGGATTGTCTTAGCGGTGATTGTCTGCTTTTGCTGTGTGAGGAAGTGCTGCTGTAAAAAGGGTTCTTCTAAAAGAGACGAGTCGGTGCCTGCTGCTGTGTATTACCATGTAAGTACTTCTTCAAATGAACATTCAGACCAGCAGTTTATAATGTGTGTATTTGATTTTTACTTCAAAATTCTGGTTCCAGTCGCGGGATCAGAACCAACCTGCCGGCCCAAACTCCTCTGCTGCACCTCCTCCAGATTACTCTTATCATTCAGTGAAGCCCCCTGTTTATGAAGAAGCTGCAGCTTCCTCCGCCGGGCCATCGGTGGGTGTTATTAACGTTTTTTAAACTGTGAGTTGCTTCGTCGGGAGTGCACATTCTCTCAGCACTGACACACTTGCATTTTGTTTTTACCTTGCAGGTGCACCACCCAGTGAATATCCATGTGAACCCCCTCCAGCCTGAGGTACACACACGAACATAGAATAACCCTAGCCCGTTAATATAGGGGGATCAGAGTCTCCTGGTGTAAATCAAATCATCTTAACAAGATGGTACAAATTCCAACACAGATTTTTGGCTCTTCTCACACACTTAAGTATCTGACACCGTTTCATCAACACGTTTATTGACCTTTTTGATCCAGTTTTTCTTTGTTGTTCCTTTTACAGGTTTCTGCTCCGGCTCCTTCACTCGGCTCTGATTGTCTCTCCTCGGCCCCTCCGACAGAGTTGGAGCTGAAAGGACGGACTTTCCCTTCTGCTCCCCCTCTCGGATCAGAATCAACTACCAGTGACGTCTATACATCTGATAAACTCAACTTTCGGTGATGGCCACGCTGAAAAAGTGAAGCTTTGCGACTAGCAGGAACACAGCCATGAATCCCTGATTGGATCATTTAGATTGTAAGAAACAAGATGTCAATCACACTATGTTGAGACATGACCAAACATATTACAAGTCAGTGTGTGGGATATCCTCTTTCACTGTAACAAACTTGAAGCCCGTGAAGTATTATAGTTTTTAATCCGTTAACTCTTGATAACTCAAAATTGGTCATATGGTTGTGGTTCAGAGCGAAGCAGTTGAGGGCAGGACGCATATCAAGATATAAATCATTTCAGGTCTATTCCTGTAGATAATCGACTTATTGTGTAATTAATTTTTGCTTTTTTTCTACACAATTATTCTTTAGTTTCAGGCGTGTTTCAAGAGCCATCTGCCTTAATCAGGAGGTCAGTATAATATGAGTTAACGTTTACACATTATTATGTGGATGATGTTACAGTGATGGTCTGTGTAGCAGAGCCTTGAGACGGGGACTCAAAATGGAGTCAGACTGAATCTGACACTCCTGGAGATTACAACACTACACCACACTACACAATTATGCCACTGATGCCAGCGGCACTTGTATGATTGTTTCCATGTGCCTGCGGTTTCTTATATTAACATGTTGCATTTATCGAAACATTTTAAGAAATTATGTGGGAGCTACCTCAACTTGGAAACTGTTGCATTCTGCATGTTTGTTTGTGTACACACACACACACACACACACATATATATATATATACATATATATATATATGTATATAAATACATATATATTTCCCATCCCATTTCCCATCAGCTTTTCTTGTGGCTTCAAGAAATGGTGCCAGTCATCAAGTAATGTAGTTATATAATAGTAATACTTGATACAAATATTTGTCTGCATAATGTGTAAGGAGTGTTGTGGCAAAAAACAAAATATGAATGCTGTCTTTTATAGTGTTACAGTATTGTTACATAAATAAACTTAAGATGCTATTTCTTTATGGTGTAGAAGTTCTTGTTCTTAAAGGCCTTAAAAAAGTGTTTTCATAATCAGCTTCTTTCACTGAACACTGAAGCGGAACTTGAAGAATATTTTTTATTTTATTATTTTATTTGTGCTTTTGTTTTAGTCTTCGGCTGTTTTTTTGGGGGGCACTGTTACAGGGCGATGTCAAATACTCTGTTTTTGGCTAAACTCAGTGTTTGTGTGTTTGTTTGTTTTGCAATGCATTTCAGGAGTTTCACAAATCACATAATTTTGATTTGATACACTTGCTGAGTATAACTGGTTAACTATAGAAGGGGTATTCCAGTAATGTGTCATTGTTGACAACTATCAGTTGATTTGCATTGTGGAGATTTGTACAACTGGCAGAAATGAAAATCATTCAAAAAATGTCCAAGTAGCACCTGAAGGTGTCTCCATGCACAGAGTGGTGAGGCTGTACTGACAGCAGACAGCATGGGAAAATGAGAAAGAAACTGCAGCAAGGGAGCAACCACACAAGCTCAGAAGAACCCCTCGAATAATAACCTCCAGGTTAGAGTATCTGAATCGGATGGAGCTATTCAGCAGTGACCCGAATAAACGGTGCAAAACCCAGAGAATACTGACCAGATAAAGACAGCCCGCTTGAAGAGCGATCAAGGCCGACAAAGAAGGGAATCGGTAGAGCATCAGGTGAAGTGGCCTGCCGCAAGCAAGAAGGACTGGCTCAAGATGGGTGAGAGTGGAAGAAAATTCTGGAGGCAACACAAACGGCAATGCTGAACAGAAACTCCAGACTGTGTGCACCCTCATAATGAGCATCGGCTCAGGGTGGTTTGGTTTCATGGAAAAGCATTTGGGCAAGTAAATGAACAAGATCAGACAAGCGAGGGCTAAGACCTGAAGTGCCAATTCAAGCTGGCAAATGGGGAGGAGACAACTGCCCTGTCTGATGTTACAGTCATCATAGGAAGGATGGTCACCAACAAGACCAGCATGTGTTGTGTTTTAGTGCTGGTTTTGTTGCTGGTCTATGCTGGTTTTTCCAGCAGGGCATGACCTTGCCTCACCTCATGGTGGTCTGAAGAGGGTTTTAAACAATGCAGAAAAATAGGAGCTAGCATTTAACACAAATATGGAATCTTATATAACCCACACACTGATTTTCTCTGTGATGCTATCAACCATATTGCGACCCCCTGAGGTTAATTTCAGGGCTTCAACACACTCGCCTGGTACACGGTACATGCGCAGTTTGCGCACACATGGAGCAGTCGTGACGCACACAAGCGAGAGAACGCAGCTTCGCCCAGCCGTTTGTTTTCTGTCCTGGAGCGAAAACACACGAATTTCAGCGAAACGCCGAAGATTGGTTGGTTTACAGTGAGTTGAAAACCTCTTGTCTGTCGGGTTTTTTTCTCTCCATCAAATAAAGTGCTCAGAGTCCAGTTGTGTCTGCTCCGTGTTTACGGAACGTTGTTTGCGTGATAAAAAAAAAAGAAAAAAAGAAGTTAAGAAAACCCTCTGCTCTCTCCGCAGGAAATGTTGTTCAACATATTCCTTTTCTGCGTCTTCTATTGTGAGTATACAGCTTCGCAGAAGTAACGCAACCGTAACATTTTTGTAAAAAAAAAGTTTAAAATAAGTTTGATCATTTGCAGATCTGTCAGTTCATTCCAATGATGTCATTAAAAGCCGTGTGCTGCAGCAGCTCCAGCGTTGAAAATGATGCTCACAATAGATTGTGTGAATGTAAAGGAAACGCTGAATGCAGGGCTGGTTGTTTAACTTGTTTCCAATCAGACTAACTCAGACAGAAACAACAGCCACCACCACTTCACTCCGTCATGACCCTGAAGTTAGTTGGGTTTAGTTTGAAAATCCAACTCCACATGTTCTCCTCTCTTAAAACATGCACACACTACATGATTTGTAATCATGGCGCATTACACAATTATTATATTATCAAGATCAGTATTATACCATGAGCCCTGAATCTTAAATTTTGCATCTGAATGCCCTGACTTGTCACCTTCCTCAAAATTAGCTTCCAATTGTGCTGGAAGTGTGTTTTGTGGGCAGGGCAACATACTGAAACATGCAAGTGTTGCAGCTATTTCCTTCACCCATATATGAGAGAATTAGTTATCTGAGGGATCAAATCTATTGAAGTGGCTGAAGTATTTCCACTTAACCTCAGAATTCCCTCCAACTGTCTCTGATCCAAGGTTCGTCCGTTGATGGTGTGAAGGCAGAAGAGTGCTATGGCAGAAGTTTTAGCCTACCAGTTTTTTATATGCCACTGTTGTACAAGGGACCCGTGTACTTCACTCCGAGAAACGGGGGACCCAGGAAGCTACTGATGGATAACGGTCAGGTGAGCAGCTTCTTTTTTTGCAGGGCAGGATCCTGAATATGACAAATGTCTGGCAAACCAGGTTTTAAATGGCCACAGGGTCTACACTGTCCTGAGTAAATGTATTTGTGTCATTCGCTGATTCAGGCAAAGGACCCCTCTGTCACAGGTTTGCCGCTCTCAGTTACGATCAAAGATGTGAGACAAAGTGGAATGTTTTCAGGCCGATTCAGAGGTGGAAGAAAAGTAGGGAACGTCAAACTGGACGTTGTGGGTGAGAATATTACATTATACTACATATGTGAATGCTCTGTATCCAGGCATGGACTGGCCATCTGGCGTACCGGGCAATGCCCGGTGGGCCGACGCGCATTTTTGGGCCGGGCTATCATAATTTAATCAAAAACGTTTATTATAAATCGTTTTTATCGACCGCGACGGCCCATTGGTTGATTTTCTAGAAGGACATTGGGTTAATGCAATGAAATCTCTCAGCCCTCCTCTTTTTTTTTTTATTTTTTAAGTGGAAAGTTTAGAGGGGGCGGCCCATTGGTCCATCTTCAATATAGACAGTGGACTGAACCAATCAGGATATAGTACGACAGCGGCCCCACTCCTCATCTTCGTGTAAGAGCATAATTATGACGAAAGAGGCACTTTTAAGATTTACCGTAGTCTCGGTTTTGAACGCGTTCATTTTGAACAAAAACCTTCTTTTTCATAAACTATGTGTACACTAACAATGCTCTCAATGCTCGTGTTCATGAGTAGAGACCCTGGTGATGCTACGAGCAAAGTTTCATGTTGTGTCGAGCCTTCTTACTGTTCTAAAAATAGCGATTTTGATGCTAGCGTGTCATGCCCCTAACTCTCCCATTCAAAATGAACGTGTCCAAGACCGAGACTACGGTAAATCTTAAATGTGCCTCTTTCATCGTAATTATGCTTTTACATGAAGATTTGACTCATATTCAATCCCAAATAAAGCCTCGGTTGCTTTTTGGCGAGAGTTTCGCTTTAAGTGCGAGGAGTGACAACATGGAACAATTAAAGAGAAAGAAAAGTTGCGTGCTAAGAGAAGAATCTCACTGGAGATGCTGCAAAACGTACAAAAAAAGTATAAAAGTATTATTAGCAAAAGGTATGCTGACATTGAATAAGAGTAAGACAGTGTTAAATGCTTTTAAGACATAGTTGCTTTGCATGAGTTCATAAAGCAGCCTGTTTTTAGCCTGATATAACAATGTTATAGCTTTTTAAAGAAGGGAGCACCTTGTAATCTGAAGAATTAGAATTGAGCTGCTATATCAGGGAAATTCAGAAATAGAGATTATTTCAGTAAAAAGGATAAAAGAATCAATTGAACTACACAGAGCAGACAAAAGTGGTGGAGTTCTCAAAGACACTAAACCTCCGAGATTTAGGATGCTGATGACACATTATGCTTGAAATAGAGAAGGAGGAGGTAGAACTATGTGTTGAGTAAATGTACTCATTTGCTTTCTACAATGGTTATTTGATAGACTTATAAAGTAATGATAACTGTAGATTTCTAATAAGCCTAAAGGCAAAAAGTTATGTTTTTTTTTTTTCGATTTTGCCCCGCTAATTATGAGGGGCCGGTCTAAGCCAAAAATGCCAGGGCCGATTTTTTGTCCCAGTCCACCCCTGGATGTACCTTCATGACATGTTTGTGTAAACGGGTGTTTCTATTAGCGGTGTGCAGCATTGCTATATACATTAAGTTCACTCTGTTTATTCTGATTATGTTTATTCAGATTGCGCTCGAAAAGTCACAAGGACTTACAGGCACGCTTACACCATCGATCTTCCTCCAACCGCCGAATTCCTGGAGTACACTTTGGATTACGATTCAGACGAGACAAAGGTCCTGTGGAATCGCAGCGACCCACTGGCTTTTAATGGAGACAGGGGAAAGATGACGTCTCGTGGCTGGGATTTTACCACCCTCACTCAGGAAGACAACGGCTATTATAGCCTCAGGGGAAAAGACACAACTTTGCTGGATAGGATAAGGCTCACAGTAGAAGGTAACGTTAGGGACGTGATAGTTGCTGCATGATGGCTTTTAAACTGCTGTTTATCTGATTAAATTGTCTAATACGGTCTGCTCGCTATCACATACAGAGAACGCAAAATATTATGATCTAAAAGTTGGCGATCAGCTTCTCATCACAAATCCATATACGGACAACCCATGGACTGTGACCTTCACCCCTGTGGGGGGTTTTGAAAAACAAACATTGACGGAAGCAGGTTACCTGGTCGCACAAGATGACTGGAGGACAGTGTCTTTTAGTGGGAGGATTCAGCTCAGACGGAACGCCATTGAGATTGGTCCTGTGGAGATCACAGATTCTGGCACCTATGAGTACAGAGACCCACGGGGCAACCTGGCCCAGGTTGCGACGGTGAA
Source organism: Diplodus sargus (assembly GCA_903131615.1). NCBI lineage: Eukaryota > Metazoa > Chordata > Actinopteri > Spariformes > Sparidae > Diplodus > Diplodus sargus. The sequence goes on from CAEMYA010000500.1 coordinate 447,154, forward strand.
GGTAAACCCAGGTGAGCAACAACACATTCTATTCATACAGAAGGGGAAATGTATGAGCAAACAATTACCAACGGGTCAACCTAACCCCCTCCCTTCTTCTTCTGCTCATACAGAACCTATTCCCACATATGTCTATGCTGCTATCGCTGGTGGGATTGTCTTAGCGGTGATTCTCTGCTGTTGCTGTGTGAGGAAGTGCTGTTGTAAAAAGGGCTCTTCTAAAAGGGACGAGTCAGCGCCGGCTGCTGTGTATTACCATGTAAGTTCTTCTTCAAATGAGCATTCAGACCAACTGTTAATGATGTGTGTTTTTGACTTTTACTTCAAAACTCTTGTTCCGATTGCAGGATCAGGATCAACCTGCAGGCCACAGTTACGCCGCTGCCCCTGCTCCAGATTACTCTTATCAACCAGTGAATCCTCCCGCTTCTAGACAGCCTGCAGCTACTTCCGTTGGGCCATCGGTAGGTGTTATTCAAAGTTTTTTAAACTGTGAGGTGCTTTGCCATTGGTGCACTTTTTTTCCTGCACTGACAAACTTTTTTTTCTTCTTTACCTTACAGGTGCACAACCCAGTGAATATCCATACGACCCCCCTTCAACCGGTACGCACACAAACAGTCCCTCTTGCATGCATTAACTGTTAATGTCGGGGCATTAAAGTGGCATGAATAACATAATCATAACACACAGCAAGATTGTCCTCATTCTAAGACAGATTCCTACTATTCTCACACACTGAAATAACTGACACCGTTTCATCATGTTCACTTCTCTCTCCAGGTTTCAGTTCCAGGAGGGCAGGGAGTCGCTCCAGCTCCGTCACTCGGCCCTGATTGTCTCTCCTCAGAACCTCCGCCAATGTTCGAGCTGAAAGGACTGACCTTTCCCTCTGCTGCCCCCCTCGGTTCAGAATCAACTGTCAGTGACGTTTATACCTCTGATAAACTCAACTTTCTGTAAGGGGCACGCTGAAAATGTAAGAGTTGATTTCAGAATTGTGCCTTATGACTCACAGGGACCATGTAGACTGTAAGAACCAAGATATCATTCACAGTATGTTGACTCACGTCCAGAGTTACCCTAAGTCATCATGTGGTGTTTCCTCTTTCAATATAAAAACATCCACACATTTGATCAAAATTTGAGGCCAGTGCAGTATTAATAGCTTTTTGCTTCTTTTTTTTAAATCAGTTTACGCTTGATAACGCAATATTGATATTAACGATGTGGCTCAGAGCGAAGCAGTGGAGGGTAGAGTTGTACCAAAATATGAATCATTTGAAGCCAATTCCTACAGATGATTATTACAGGGTTCACTGTTCTGGCTCCATATGTTACCCTCTGACTTTTGTTTATAAACGATTGAAAAAAGTGCTAACTGGTCCATATGTTTGTCTGCATTATGTGTAAGACAACTATACTTTGACTATCAAGTTGAAATGAGTTTGATCATTGAAAGTATGAGCTGCTGGTTTGTTTCTTTCCTTTCCATTTACCTGTTAAAGAATCCTTGGACAAGATGGGGAACCACAAGTCGCTGTGCCGGGTTGGCGACCATGATAAAGGTTTTTAAAAAAGTTGACGGCCTTGTTGGTAATGTGTATGGAGCGCGACGAGTTCGTTCACTGAGCAGTTTCACACAAAACTAGATGGTGTTTTACTTTGTTTACAACATTCTGCGACTTAAATGACTCCAAGAATGATCTTTTTAATTGGCAAACAATTCAAGTGGGTCTCCATTCACTAACATAGCAAAGAGTTTTTCCGGAAGTGGCGGGCGTGGATATGAGAAACTTGCTTATTTCAGGACTGATCTGGGGGGTATTCCAGAAAGCGAGTTTTGTGAAAACTGAGTTTGTTAACCCTGAGATGAGAGAAACTCTGAGTTTTCAGTTCCAGAAAGAGAGATAACTTAAACTCTGGGTCTGTTACTGCGGTAACTGACTCTGTGAACCTAACCTGCTCACTGGCAGGTTTACCTGAAGAAACCCTGAGTCTGACGGAGTTTTACACCAGGAGGAGAATTTAGATTCATTTAGATCGTCCGACATTTATATTCTCCTGCTGTACAGCGAATATCAGGCTACACGTCATCGCTGACGTGCTCTCAGATCTTAACAATCCTCTTCGTTTTTTGTGTGTTTTTTTTAATCACTTCGCAGGTTAATCAATAACCTTCCAGCAGCCAGAAAAAGAGAAATAACTCACATTTCATTTGGCTTTCTTTATTTCCCACAGATAGCTACAAAAGTAACCATCAGTATAGCCTATTGTTAGAGTTCTCAACGGGCTTGAAAATTACAACCCGACCCGACCCGCGGGTTTTAAGCCCGAACCCGACGCAGCCCGACACACCAGCATGAATTGTCTGGCCGAACCCGACCCCCCGCGCGCATGCATTGTTTTCGTCATACACTTGTTATGATCCGACAGACAGCTGGCGCGAGCCAGGAGACAGGTGCTACGTCACCGTCAGCAGCAGCTTCGACCAGTGGGAAAATATATTCGGAGAGACAGAAACAGACGATTTCCCCACTCCTCGAAAAGCAAAGGTGGATTCACCTGTGGGAAGTTTACTTTTAGCCAATTCCATCTTCTCCAGCCGGCTATAGGCGCGAGTACGTCACGCAGCAGCGTCAGTTCTGCGTCTGCTCCTCCTCATGAAGCAGCAGCCAGAC
>CAEMYA010000500.1:457172-473496 GCA_903131615.1 Diplodus sargus
TTGGGGAACCCCACATCCAATTTCATGGGTTCCGGAGGAACATGTATCCAAACTTACATAAAAACATCGGTCTGTGAGATAAGAACAAAACCAGTTGAGGACAGTACCAGAGAGGCCGACCAGGTGGCTAAGTCTGTTTAATAAAATGTGATGGTCTACTGTATCAAAAGCGGCGCTTAGATCCAGTAGAACCAACACTGTGAGCTTTTTGTTATCTAGATTCCATCTAATGTCGTTTAAAATGTTTAAAAGTGCTGTCTCGGTACTGTGGTTTCTCCTAAAACCAGACTGATGTTTCTCTAAGATGTTATTTTTGTTTAAAAAATCACTAACTTGGTTAAAAACCAGTTTCTCTAAAATTTTACCTAAAAACGGTAAGTTGGATACAGGTCGGTAGTTATTAAAAACGCTGGGGTCTAAGTTGCTCTTCTTAAGAAGGGGCTTCACCACCGCCGTTTTGAAGGCGGTGGGAAAGACACCTGTCTGAAGAGAGCAGTTCATGATGTATAAAAACTGTTCCTCAAAGAAACCATAAAATGATTTTAAGAGTGATGTGGGAATTGGGTCTAAAAGGCAGGTTGTTGGGTTTACTTGGGAAAATACTCGACCAAGTGTCCTTGCATCAACCAGAGCAAAACTCTCCAGTGTTTCCTCAGGCAAGGACAACAGTTCAGGTGTGTCACCAGATAAAACTTGATGGGATAAGAGGCAGGATCTGATGTCCTTGATTTTGGTTCTGAAGTGGTCTGCAAAGTTCTCACAAAGATCGTCTGTGGGTGTCATAAAAATGTTATTAGATTTCGAACCTGTTAAAATATCGAAGGTGGAGAATAGGAATCGGGGGTTATTTTTATGATTGGTGATGAGTTGTGAGAAATGGGAAATTCGTGCCTTTCTGACTGCGTTATTGTAGATTTTGAGTTGTTCACGTAAAATCTCATAATGAACTGTCAGTTTACCTTTTCTCCATTTTCTCTCAGCACTCCTGCACTTTCTTTTTAGTTCATTGATTTCATCATTTTTTCTCCGATTGCAGGATCAGCATCAACCTGCAGGCCACAGTTACGCCGCTGCCCCTGCTCCAGATTACTCTTATCAACCAGTGAATCCTCCCGCTTCTAGACAGCCTGCAGCTACTTCCGTTGGGTCATCGGTAGGTGTTGTTCAAAGTTTTTTAAACTGTGAGGTGCTTTGCCATTGGTGCACTTTTTTTCCAGCACTGACAAACTTTTTTTTCTTCTTTACCTTACAGGTGCACAACCCAGTGAATATCCATACGACCCCCCTTCAACCGGTACGCACACAAACAGTCCCTCTTGCATGCATTAACTGTTAATGTCGGGGCATTAAAGTGGCATGAATGACATAATCATAACACACAGCAAGATTGTCCTCATTCTAAGACAGATTCCTACTATTCTCACACACTGAAATAACTGACACCGTTTCATCATGTTCATTTCTCTCTCCAGGTTCCAGTTCCAGGAGGGCAGGGAGCCGCTCCAGCTTCGTCACTCGGCCCTGATTGTCTCTCCTCAGAACCTCCGCCAGTGTTCGAGCTGAAAGGACTGACCTTTCCCTCTGCTCCCCCCCTCGGTTCAGAATCAACTATCAGTGACGTTTATACCTCTGATAAACTCAACTTTCTGTAAGGGGCACGCTGAAAATGTAAGAGTTGATTTCAGAATTGTGCCTTATGACTCACAGGGACCATGTAGACTGTAAGAACCAAGATGTCATTCACAGTATGTTGACTCACGTCCAGAGTTACCCTAAGTCATCATGTGGTGTTTCCTCTTTCAATGTAAAAGCATCCACACATTTGATCAAAGTTTGAGGCTAGCGCAGTATTAACAGCTTTTTTTAAAATCAGTTAACGCTTGATAACGCAATATTGATATTAACGATGTGGCTCAGAGCGAAGCAGTGGAGGGTAGAGTTCTACCAAAATATTAATCATTTGAAGCTGCTTCCTACAGATGATTATTACAGGGCAGTTTTTACACTATCTTTCTCCCTTTTTTTCTCAGGTAAAGAAAACAATGCTTATTCTGTGTACTGTAGCATCATACAGCAATTCTTTTATCAGGGTCCAAGCACCAACTGGTGGGTATGGGTGTTGTATGTGCATGGGTGTGGCAAAAAGTGATGAACATGAAAACAACCTTATTAAAATAGTATATACAGGTATATATATATATATATATATATATATATATATATATATATATATATGTTTTCATGTTCCTGCAGCTTTTTATATCTTGTCTGTGTGGCTTTAATCATTCACTTTTCAGAAATTATATGAGATGATTTCCGGGGGCGGGCTGACCTGTGCCTTGCAATCATGCAAAGACTTTTGTGTTGTGTAACTTGTGTACAAAGAAAGCAAAGGCAAATTTCAATATGCAAAGGGTACTGTGTCATACCTGGAACCTGTCGCCCTCTGAATTTTGTGTATAAACAATTTTTAAAAAGTGATAATTGGTCCAAATGTTTGTCTGTATTATGTGCAAGACAATTATATTTTGACTATCAAGTTGAAATGAGTTTTATCATTGAAAGATGAGCTGCTGGTTTGTTTCTTTCCTTTCCATTTACCTGTTAAAGAATCCTTGAACAAGATGGGGAACCACAAGTCGCTGTTCCGGGTTGACGACCATGATAAAGGTTTAAAAAAAAAGAAAAAAAAAAAAAAGTTGACGGCCTTGTTGGTGACGTGTATGTTGCGCGACGAGTCCGTTCACTGAGCGGTTTCACACAAAACTAGATGCTATTTAACTTTATTTACACCAATCTGCGACTTAAATGACTCCAACAATTTTCTTTTTAATTGGCAAACAATTCAAGTGGGTTTTTCTTTTCTTTCTTTTCTTTAAAAATGTGTCTCTCCATTCACTAACATAGCAAAGAGTTTTTCCAGAAGTGGCGGGCGGGGATATGAGAAACTTGCTTATTTCACTACTGATCAAACCTGTCTGGCGTATTTTGCTGTGCGCATCTTGTGTAACGTTTTGCTTTGACAGTGATATAGATTTATTATCTTCCTAATATTAAATCTCCCCAACTGGCCGGCCCATAGACCCATACTGCTACTTTTGGGTCAAGTCAAGCGGTCGGAATATATAGACACCCAACATGCAATTTTAAATGAATGATATATATACACTTAAAAAAACCCATACAACATTAAATTGTGTCTTAGATAGTACGTGGCTGGGTTGTTTTTAACCCCTTGTGGTTCGCCGAGCCTGTGTTGGGGGTTTTGCTAGGAGTGCGCGAACGTGCCAAAGGGTGCAAGTTTACGGGCGGTTTGAACTTTTGTCATTTCCCACGGCACTTGGACGCATCACGAGCGCCTCCATGGCAACGCCCTCTTCGGCTGGCTCGGGATATCGCCTCGACGTGCATGCAAGTAATTACCGTATGTGCACAGTAAAATTACCGAATATGTGCTCTTCACAACTGATATATCAATGCTGTGAATATGTGTAAGTCTCATTGGTAACGTTTTGATGAACTTTATCGGATGCTCAACTGGCAGAAGACGGTTCACACTGAGCGGACTTGTTTCCAATAACGAGATGATGGAGGTGTTGTTGTTGCTGTGTGCCTGTTTCTGTGTCGGTGAGTGAAAATATGTTTAAATCCTCCTAAAGCGAAACTGCTCGTATAGCCTCTACCAGGGTGTTTAAAGACTCGACCCCCAATGGTTGCTGTTTGCTTTGATTGTATGCACAAAATATATGATCAACCTAAATTTATATAGATTAAATGCACTGCATACCCATTGCGAGTTATGTTGCTGAGTTGTGCAAAGCCTATGTATGCTTGGATTTATTAAGTCACCATGTACTAGTAAAAAATAAATGATAATGCAGCAAAACAAACAGGAGAACCTTTTAATTATGATTTATGATTATGTTGCATGAGATCATCAATTTATGAACATAAGTTGTAAGATCAATTTTTGCAACTTTAATAATCTGAAAGGATTTTTGTTAAATGTGTGGTATAACTAGAGTAATCGCTATTTGTAGCTACTGTTTGCTTGTTAGCTCAGTTAGCTTTGCAGCTAGGGGTCAAGACGGGGGCTCAGAGCACCATGGGAGTTTTTAGTGCTGCTTACACCACTAGCACAGGAGCTGTTATTCCATCACATTCTGTTGATAATTTGAGTCAATGTTAGAATATTTTAAACTAAAATTACTACTTGTTACACCTTTAAAGTCAATTTGGCTAACTCAAACTTAATTTTACTCAAGCAACATTTTCATACGGGGCTTTACTTGTAACAAAAAAAAAATCTTTTATTGCTTTTATTGCTCCTTTAATTAAAGTTTTCCTAAAGCAAAAGATCCGAATAGTATTTCCACCACTGTACTCGATAATGATGAGCGAGCATCTGCCAGTACAGTGTAAAGGCGTAGTTGGTACAATATGACTTTGATATACTCTGATCCCTGATACAAATGGTAACGTGGCTATACATTCACAAGGTATTTACTCATTGTTTTTTTGTTCTTGGACTTCCTTTCTAGGCCCCTCATATGCTGAGCTAAGGTATGGGAGCTCATTCACAATGAAGCTGAGCAGAGGGGCTAAATCCCTCACGTTCACCCCTCTGCATGGCTCATATGTGACGGTCTTGTGGAAACGTGATGAACCTCCAGCCAGCGAGGACAGTAGGTGGAAAGTGTCGGGTAGCCTCTTTATGATCAATTCTTTGACCCAGAAAGACAGTGGGACCTACATCGCGAGAGACAAAGATCGGGTGTTATTGTCTGTCAGGTCCATCAGAGTTGTGGGTGAGTCTTTATAAACTACTCTCAGCAGCATGATCCACTATCCACTATTCATCCATATGTTCACCGTATCATTGAGCAGACTGATCAACCAACTCCTGCTGCGGCTTCTGGTCTAAATTCAGTGTAGTTTATCGATTGGCTCCCACATCATTCAAATAGGGATTTATTCAGTAAAGGGGCCAGTGGACTAACATGTTTACATGCATTTTTGGATACTACAACTATTACTAAATACTACTGCCTGGAACATGTGAGCATATGGATGATTGAAATCCAGTGTAACTGACATGAATTAAAATGAACAGTTCCACATTTTAGGAAATTCAGTTATTCGTTTTCTTGCTGAGATGGAAAAATTGATACCATTCTTCTATTTACACCACAAATATGATGATGGAGGAGATGTTGGCTTAGCCCAGCATAGAAACTGGAAACAGAGAAACAGAAAAAAAGGTGTAAAATCCAGAAGCTGTCATTTTGGCAGGTGTTCTGGGACAGACTAAGTTAACTGTTTTTATTTTTTGTGTTAGGCTAAGCTGACCAGCCATTGCTTTGTCCAGGTGGAAAACAAAGATTTTAGAGGAACTCTGTAACTAGTAATGATGCAAATGGGAAAAGTGAACAGTAGATTGCCTGCAAGTATGAAAAGGAAAAATAGAATCTGGGCTCAGATGGAGGTCTATACATGCTCTTTGTTTTAGTAAAATATCTGCAGTGTGATGAGAGCATTATTGTAATTTAGACAACTGAGTAAAGTCAGTTGAGTTATGTTATTCTGTGATTTATAGGCACGCTCCCCCTTTAACTCTCAAATCTAGATTCTATCATCCTGCTCTGAAATGGAATACTGATGACGTTTATGGTACGGATAATTGTATTCTATATAATGAGGTTGAGTGTTTTTCTCAGAATATGAATGAAAGAAGTGATACTCACAGGTATTTTTTCAACCATAAAGCGTTTACTGGAGAATTACCACATTGTCTGTCATAAATTCTTCTTTTCCCAGATGGACTTCATCAGACCTGTTTTACTGACTGGTTCTTGCTTCATGTGCCACAATTTAGGTGTGAACTTGGAAAGACTGCTTTTTGTTTTAGTGCACTTGACTCCTGGAACAGATTTCATCAAAATGAATACTTGTCCATTTTAATAATTTGATCGTAAACCTCCCAACCTCTACTGTTAATTGTGTTAAATAACTATTAACAATAAATTATTTTAATTGAAAATATTTTACATAATTGCATCTTTTTATTATTTTACATTTAATTATTTAATTTATCTATTTAATTATCGGCAACAGTTGTGAAGTTTTAGGGCTTTTGTAGAACTGTATGTTTTTACGTTTTTACATCTAACCCTTCAACAACAGTTTTTTCATGTTCTTTGTTTAAAGTCAATGTGACTCTAAATGAAGGTCGATTTATTGATTGACAAACTGATTTTCTTTTACTTTTTAATCTCTATTGACTCTTCTGTGAGTCTGAAATAAAGTTCGAATGGAATTGAATATGATATCAATCTTTTCGTCTAACTCTCAGCAAGAAATCAAACTAATAATTCCCAAAGTGTTGGACAATTCTTTTAAGATGATTACAGCTGCCATGCTCTGTAAAAGACAACACTAGAAATTTCACCAAGAATCAACACTATACAGGATGAGTGTTTTGGATGGAGATTCACTTTTTTATCCTCTGTCTTTTTTGTCTTCTCTTCCAGCTCAAGAGATGTCAATTAGAAATGATGAAGGTGAAGGCTTCAGCTTCGACTACAATCTGGAACCAACCTCCTGCAACATTTACTTCATCCCAGAAGGGGACTCAAGTGGTCATCAGATAGTTCATGAAGGAACGCTATGGCCCGCTCCGGGGTGTTCTGGGATTGATCTGTCAGGGTATTGTGGGATTTTAAATACCAACCCTCAGAAGTTATGCAGCGGGCGCTATGAGGTCAGAGATTCAGAGGACAACGAGGCCTTAGTGGTGACAGTGGACATCGTGTGTAAGTAACCTGTTTTATATTAAGTTTCAGATCTGTTATTTTTAGCCTCTTTTGTTTGTTTTTAGCTTTATATGTTTATCCAAAGCATATTACATCTATTTGCTATTATCTACAACCTCGTGGTAGGTGTGCAAATAATGGTCATGTCTTACGTGCAAAAATGCTCTTAAGAAAACTCTTCTTTCAGTCTCTAATTTTTGTGAAATTTCCATTATATCCGAGACAAATTTAGGTGATACACATCAGAGAAATGCAGGACAGAGGCTTGAAATATATCAGCAAATATTTGACTTTTTTTCAAATTGCACAAATATAAAATTGTCAAAATTTATCAAATAATTCACTCTTTTCAGCATCGTCTTTTGATTCCAAAGAAATTGGATTGGGCTTCGGCATTTTCTTCGCTGTAGTTGGCTGCTGTGGCTGCTTGAAGCGCTGCTGCTGTGGGAAGAGCTCCTCCAAAGAGGAGCAACCTGAGACTCCTGATGAGGAACCTGCGGTGCATTACCACGAGGTGAGCGCACTGCATTAAAGTTACCTGACTTTTTTTTTGTGTGTGTGTGTGTGTGTATAGAAGTGTATAGTTAAAAATGCTGCTGTACCCATTGTGTTTCTGCTAATTCAAATAACAGTATGACCATGAGCCTGTTGGACCAAGGCAAGAACAACTCTACCCTGCTCAGCCCTCTCACACTCCGAGTGTCCCGCTGGTTAGTGTCTCTTGCATTCTCCTCTTTTGTTGATTCTCTCCCTCTTCACTACTAATGTGTGGCTCCTCACTCTGCAGATCCACAATCCTCCCACGGTTGTGCCGCCAGCCTATTCTGAGGTGTGAACCGTTCACTATATAACTCTGAGCATCCACACGCACAATAAGTATTTTTCAACATTTATTTAGAGGCAGTAGATAAATACAGGCAGTTTCAGTTTGTGATAGTCTGACTATAAAAATAAAATGTGTCTTGAGGGCAGCTGTTTGAAGACACTGATTTCACCATTTACACTATATTTAATTTAAAGTTAACATTTCAAATATTAACAAATATGGTAAAGAGTAACCTTTATTGACTACCTTATTGTTAGATTTTGTAAGATGTTGAGTTAGAAGAAACTTTATACGCATTGATAAACGAAAAATTCGTAAGTATTTGGCCCTTCTTATTAATCTGGCAAATGTTATACATGAAAACATTTCCTTAATTATCTGGTAAACATTGTTTGAGTGATGCTGATGTATGTTTGCATACGGGGCAGGGATGAAAGATCCTATCACAAGGGGTCACTTGAGACACATGGTAATGCCTTTTGTAACCTGATGGTCTTAGAGCTGTCCACTTGTGATCGGATCGCTCAGGACAGATGTAAATACCAGGTCTGAATTCCCCCCTTGTCTCCAATTTATAGGTGTCCTGTTGTGTGCATTTCCTTCCCCAGAAAACATTTGCAAGATCTTAGATGTTTTTGAAAAAAAGTCTTAATCTATGAAAACAAAAACACAATGATTCTTAGTTTCAGGTGACTATACACTAATGAAAACATAATCATTTTATTCCATATCATCTCATAAATCCTCCTAAATCCTACATACTCTACACGACATATCTTATACTTATTGTTATGCTAATATGTCTGGCTTTTTCTTTACAGATATTTTCATCTCCAGCAGAGCCAACAGTCGCTCCAACCTTCACTCCAACCATCGCTCCAACTGTCTCTCCAACCGTCCCTGTCCAATCAGATGGCCAGCCGCGGTTTGAACTGAAGGGGACGTCCTTTTCCTCTGCTCCCCCACTCAGTTCAGATTCTCCATGCGGTGACGTTTATACCTCAGAAAAACTCAACTTCCTCTGAAAGCCTTCATTTTAAAAGCTGAACTCATTTGTTAGTGTGACAACTGGGAAAGATACTCATTCATAAGTGGCTTCTGGAAATCTCTGCTGGTTGCCTAGCAACTGGTCACAGTAAAGAAATAGTCCGGCACATAACCCCCAGGGAAACAGCCATTTGTTGTTTTTTTTTATACTTAATTCATTTTTTTTTAAGTGGATTCATCAAAGAAGATATAGCTAATTAATTAGTGAGCTTCAGAGGTGCTGGCATGCAAATGTTGTAACCTCTGTACATTGTCGAGCTAGCTGCTTACCTTTTTCTCGTCGTTATGCTTAGCTAAGCTGACCTGCTGCTGTTTCTAGTTTCATATTTACTGCACAGATTCAAAAGTAGTGTCAGTCTTCTCAATTGACTATTGGTGCAAAGTGGATAATCATATTTCACAAAATGCTGGACTTACACCTACACAGAAAGACACACACATATACAAACCAGTTCTTCCACATACTTCTATGTTCCTGATGTTTTACTGTGCCAAATCTTTCTAACAATTGCTTGAAAAAAACAGAGATGGAACGAACACTGTGTTTTCTATCTGCGTCAGTCCCATTTATATATGTTTTACTATGAAAGGCCTCGTGTGTCGAGCAGAGCGCAATACTTTGTAGCAAAAGGTCAAAGGTCCAAAGCCATAGGTAAAAGGTCATCTTTCAATGAACAAAACATGCACTCCAAACTGAGTGACTGCCTTATTTACAGTAATCTCATACCTCAGGAGTCTCATGTAAGTGTCTTATCAGTTTTGTAGTACTGTTTGAAAAGCTTTTGCATTCCTGCACTTCTGTCAGGGATACAACATTTAATACATATGAGTTGGACTTTTCAGGGAAGACACACACATAAAGTAGCCTTCTATTTGCTAAACACTCTGCATTTAAAGCAACATCATGTAGAAATTGGCATTTTTTTGCACCCCAAGTTTCTGAGTGCAACGCCACTGTTAATGCCAGGTCTGTTACAATTTGTCAAACGTAATTTAGGTGCTAACAACAGACAAAACTCAATATGTCATAACAATGTTGTGAGTTTATAACTTGTATGTTGAAGTAAATATGTACTTAGCGCTGTGATCCTACCCTGTTGCTGAAGTTACATAGTGTAGAAACAAGTAATAGCGGGTGGAGTGGCTGACACAGAGACACTGTTCACACTGCCCTTTGTGTGGCGGGAATCATGCCGCAAAATTCTCTGCATTGTCCTCTGTGTGAAAGTTTCAGATGCAGAGAGGGGGAAAGTGTTGCTCTGATTTGCCTCCAGAGGTAGTGTCAGAGCCGCAGCAGAGGCGAGCCAGTGTCAGTTTGAATGGATAAGCCGAACCCGAACCAAAAGCCTTATCACCGCGCCGGTCAGCCCTCGCAACCAAAACTTCAGTGAAATTTCCACCAGAGAACAGCTTGTCTCCTGCGAGTGAGGGAGTCAGACAGCATCCTGTTTACTGATGGCGATTATGTAATTATGTAATTTAGAAAAACATAACTTTGTCACTTTGCAGGATGCATGATAGGTCAGGATCTCAATCAGAGCATGTGAAAAGTACTACTGACACCATTCACCCTGTTACAAGACACTGCACCATTAAAATGATTTTGACGCTGTTATTTTAAGGTCAAAAAGATACATAATGTTGCTGAAACTTCAAATGAGCCGTAGATGTTATAGCTACTGCACTGCTGGAATATTTTTAATTGCTATTTCACGCACACATATCCGAATGTTCTGATGTTGTTTTATATTATATCTCAGTGATTGTATAAAAATATCACAAGCAACAGTTGTCTTTTCCTTCTGCAAAGACAACTCACCTCTGGACTGCACTTGTGTCAATTCTGCGCCTTAAATGCATTAATTTAAAAGTCTACTGTGACATTCTGTATATCTTTCAATTCATTTGTGACTGTTACACATTCAAGCCAATGTATGCAACATGCTACTCTCTGCATCACTAAACATCGCACTCGAGCTGTATTTGGAGTTTTGATATTTATCAGGAAGTATAGGTCAGTCCTTTTTATTTGAACTGTTCATTTTGCATGTCTATGGCATTTATGATGGTATGTTTATAGTTGAATATATATATTATTGTCGCACTAACTGGAACCTTTTGATGAATATGATATGAGGAGTCGTCAAATATTTCTCACCTTGTGTGTCTGTGTCTCAGTGTATATTCACTTTGTGTCATTAAACCTTATTAAATCCTACTGAATGGTGTGTTTGTACTTGTTTTACTGTCTTCATGTGTCGCACAATTTACTAGAAATTCTGTGACGACATTCAAACGCACCACCCACCCAACGTGTCACCGCACAGCCAAAAGCTCATCCAAGCATGTAAATTCTTTCCCACCATACCAACTGGTTCACAGAAGAAACTCAACTGAGCAGAAGTTACCTTTTGTGCGCTGTCAAGAGCCATAAATCTGTTGTTGTATGAGACAATAAGAGATTCCTTGTTGACACATTTGTTCCACTCAGTGAACCTGGAAATCCTCCCACTTTGTGACATCAATGTGCTTTAGTTGGAACTACAATGTATTAATGTATAAAATGCAACACCTGTTACTGTTACTGTGAGAAATGGAGAAATGGCTCCAAGTTGAGTCACTTTACCTACTGATCCATGCTGTTCCGAAGTGGTTCTTCCGACTTTGGTGTGTAACATGAACACAAACCGGAATGTGGGAGCAACACGGTTGACATTTTGGATTCTATCACTCAGAGCACTTTAACAACACACAGGCAGCTGTTTCCAGTATTTGAGGAAGAGCAAAGGAAATGTAAGACATTCAATATAATTCACAAATATTCATGTTACCATCAACCCAGCGCAGGCTCATTTGTACCAAAGTTTTCTCTGACTTTCTGAGTTGCAGTGACTTGAAGGGGCGCAAGGGAATTTTCCCAGTCAGAAACACATTTTTCAGATTATTCTGACACTGCATGAATGCACTATTGATTAAGATTTAAGACCCTAGGTAAGATGTTACAGTTGGTTAAATCTCTTGTTTGAGTTATGTTAAACTCTACAGTAAACAGTTGCTTCACAGATTCCAGATTGTTTTTATTTCTAGCCATGTTACAAATGTAAATCCAGCGTTTAGACTCTTTCAGCTTGTTTTTGCTCCAACTTTTGAGTAAAATATGTGGTTCTTTTGCTTTTCAAACGCTGCACTACGTACAGTCACTAGTTGTTAACTTTGTCCGTCTGCTGTTGGGCTTTTTACAAGCTTTTTCACTGCAAACAGCAGTTAAGTTGGTTGGTCAGGAAAACCAAAACAATGGGCTGAAAGACGCAGGACAGCTCCGGGTGATTATTCTTTGTGATTTTGTAGGGGCATGCGACTAAGTTCACAGTACCTTGATGCATTTTATCTGTTGTAGTAATGAAAATATTGATTGCAGCAGCTTTTGGAGTCGAAGGTCCCATTTAAATACGCATCTTACACATGCATTTATGAACAAATATGACTCGGAGCTTCTCATATTCAGCGTTTTGCTACAAAAACATTAAGGTCTAGAGTCATGTCATCATATCCCTCTCTATCTTTGTCTCCGTGATGATGCAGAGGGATGATGACACAGTTTGACCTCAGAGTTTAACTCCAGAGTTAGTTTCCGTGTGGATTCATATTTGGCTCACTTGGCATTCCTCCACTGGGGAGCGAGTTGTGTGGCTGCCGAGTGAGCTCACAGGAATGATGACTCTGGCACCGAGGTCAGGTCGTTCCACTTGGCTGGAGCGGTGTGGGGGGAGAGATCACTGGTGTGAACCCGGAGGATCAAAAGGGCTTCCAGCTGACCGAGCAGCAGGGAACCAATCAGGCGACTGAAGTAGCTGTCAACCGACGACTGGTCAGCCTGGGTTGAAGGTACTAAATTGGTTCGACACAATTCCCACTGAAATTGAATGTTTCTTCTAGTCAAAGCCAGTTAACTGTTGGATCTCAGGTGGACGCAATACGTTTTGGATAACCATATTTTTATGGTTTTTTTTTTTATTTGTACGAGACAAAACAGAAAGGACGGTTTACGATCTGATTTGAGAAATGATCCAATCCTCTGTGCACACTAGTCTTAGTGTTTGCAGCCATTTGAAGGGACGGTCCAACTCAAAACCAAAAATACACATTTTTCTCAATAGGGGCTCGCAAGCTGAACTAGCTGCTCCAACTCAGATGAAGAGGTCGCCATTAACAACGTCTGTGGATTATCTTGAGTCACCGCGTTATGATTTCTGAAAAGAGACGTTGCTGTTGGACCTTTTTGCCATCGAGCTCCATTATATTTCAGAGAAGGAGGACGTCTCTACGCTGGATATCTCTTTGATTTTGTGCCTCTTTAATACCATTGTGTGTGATTGCAGTTATTTATTATAGTAAAAATATTCAATGTGGTTTCATCATTTGGGGTTTTCTGAAGGCAAACAAAAAGAGAATTTGTGAGTAAAAATCCAGAGACTTTATTTCCCATAATAGTTTGACACACATACGATAGAAACCATCAAATGTTACCATTAACCAGTATTCCCACCACCTTTGTCCATCTGAACTCTTTCTCCCTCCACCCTCTCTGGTCACTATTCACCTTTCCTCTTCTCGACCGCCTTCAGCCGGCCCTCCAGGCTGCTCAGACGGTTCTCCACTCCGCTAGTCTTTTCAGAGCCCGAAGTGAGCAGCGTCAGCAGGACGCACCCCAGCACCAGGCCGCCCAGTCGGACCGCCGTGGTGTCTGCGCTGGCGGTCTTGTCAGTCACGATCAGTCCGAAAAGCCAGAGAGCCAAGACGGTTTTCACCACCCAGAACACCCGCCTCACCACGCAAATCAACAGGCGGAGAACGATGGTCAGCACCCAGTAGCCGATGAGGCCCACCAGACCCCACTGGGCGATGGCGGTCACGCCCTCTGGAGTGAAGCGGGGCAACGTCAGGGCAACTGTGGAGGGAGGAAGCTCGGCTTAAGCATATTGTCGTGAGGAACAAAACACCTGTGTGTTACACAGGAAGCAACATAAGTCAACACACTTATAAAGGAGTGGCAGACAAACTGCCAGAGGGAGAGGCAGGTCTGCATATTTTCACTTGCCCTTAAAACTTTCTTACTTTCTAACTGCCTGCAGTGAACTGCACATACAGGGGGGGACAAAGTGGATTATGCAGCAAGACACGGGCAGTCTGTGTACCCACCATCGAAGCCTGTGACCCTGAGGATCTCCGTGACGTACACAGCGATGACATTCAGGCCGCTGGCAGCTCCTTCAGCCAGGAATCGGATCACTGTCTCGAAAAACTGTGGAGGAAGGGTGGAGACACGTTTGACTTTGTTATTAAACATGGTAAAAAAAAATTAAGAGTCAACATTTTGACCATGCAGAGAGGAGATACAGAGTTATTTACAAAAAACACAGCCAGCCTAGATGTATCCTAGTGGCTCCGATGCACAGAACGTATACGTGCTGCACCTTAAGATAGAAGAGGTGCTCCATTGTTGACTTGGACAAACAGCTGTGCATGCAAGTGACAGCTGGGCAGTGCCCCTCTCTATTCCTGTACAGCCTGCGCTCACTACCCTCCAAAATCACACAACACACACACACACATATACACATACACAGAATAGCCTCGCCAGGCAAGGTCAAGGGTAGCCCTGTGAGTTAGACAAGTATCTTATCTGCACCTGTTGCGCTACACACTGGCACATACGTGAGGACTGTCCAGCACGTCAACACCAGTCGAGCATCTGTCGCTCCGTGTCAGCGTGTGTGTATGTCATCTGAAAACACGCTTAATCATTTACTGCGCCGGTGTTACGAGGCTCGGTTTGCACGCCAATTACATACTTAAATATTCAAAAGTGAAGACGGATCCATTAATGCCAAGGGCAGGCCGGCGTGGCCGCTTGGCTTTTCAGCAGGTGTGAAGCAGCCCACGCTGTCAGCTCTTTGTTTCAAACAAAAAAGCCTGAAGTGCAGAACTGCACGGTGTTGTTCTGTGAGCCACTAGACAGACAACACGTCTTTTTATTTCACTTGCTTGGAGTGACTCCATTTAACAAAAACATTTTTTTTAAAATAATGAAAATGATAAAAAAAAATAAGAATGTTGACGTTGTGTCAAAGACGTCTATGTGCTGTGAGGCAGAGATATCTACTGGACTCAGTAAACCACTCTGAGCTCTCGGCCCGGGCTGCTTACTGCATGGCTAACTGAGCTAACTAGCTCATGGCAGCAGTTACTCCGGTGATATGCTGCTCCCTTTTTTTTTTATGTATGAATTCAAGAAATGGCCAAATCTTACGTACTGCACCTTTAACATTTCCTCATGCAAGCTATTTTTTTGCCTAATTATGCTTTGAAAAAGTGTTGAGTACGTGTCAACAGCGTCTCTGTCGTAAATGACAGCTGTCTATCAGTGTGATGTGCAGATCTTCGGTCCAACTTTTGCCTCATGATTAAATTTGATCACTCAATGCCCTTCTTGTTCTCTTTTTAAACAGTTTTTTCAATCTGGACCTCAAATTCAGTTTCGATTTTAGTTTCAGGACTCACAGAAAAATCACATTTCTAATCCGGGGAACACGTACACACTCCATATTTTCCATTCCGAGCTACCGGCTGAGTCACGTTGAACAATTGCCGGCTACTTGCCAGCCAACACAGACTCTTATCACTGCAGGCCGAAATATAATGTGGCCTCTCATGCAAATGTCACCATAGACACGGCCACAGCTTCACCACAGTCATGCTCCTACTCTCTGCACCAGCTATGGGCTGACATGAGCTAAACAGAGCCACATGAGAGGACTTTGTTTAGAGCACCATGTCAGGGCAGACTATATGGAGGCAACCACAAAGGTTTTTTGTTTTTTTTTCTTACCATGGCCACCGTATAGATGTTCTCCTGACCAAGCATTGACTCAAGAAACAACACAGCACTCTGGGGGGGAAGAGGGAGCCACAGCGGGGTGGAAGCAGGGAGACAGGAAGAGTTTGTGTGTGTGGATGGGTGAAGGGGGGAGATGCATGGATATAAGGAGACGTGAAACGAGGGCAGAGAAAATGAGGGGATCAGGGGAGAGATTAACAAGTTGAGGGGCATGGGGCAGGGGGAGAGGAATGTGTGTGAAGGGTGAGGAGGTGGATGGAGGAGAGAGAGATGACAGGGTTGGAAGTTGAGAGTTAGTGATCAGGTTCAGTTATTGATCAAGGAAAAGAAGCGTGAAATTAGATTAAATATTAAGAAGAAGAGAAAAAAAGAGGAGTGGAGAGCCACTTCCGGGTGCAGCAGGGAGAGAAAACAGTAGGCTATCAACCGGTGGGTGGTGCACCCCCTCCTCCTCCTCCTCCTCTCTGTACCTCAGCAGCTGAACGTATCACGCCGCTTCCCACCACGGACTCCGCGTAACGCTGGACCTCCTGGCAGGTTCCGGTGATCAGGGTGCGGAGGGTGACCGCCGGTGGGCTCCCGTCTGTCGGCTTGGCCTGCTCAGCTTCGGCTCCGGCCAAGCCCACCGCCAACCCGAGCGCCAGCACGGAGATGGCGAGGAAAAGCCGAGCCATGGCACATCCACCGCCGCGCCCACAGCCAGACGCACGAAAAGTCATTGTTGGAGATTTAAAAAAAAAA
>CAEMYA010000500.1:475635-489624 GCA_903131615.1 Diplodus sargus
CAGATCTGATGATTTATACACATTTAAATAGAAAAAGTAGTGAAATGAAAGCAAGAGCTGAACAGTTTAATAACTAGTGGAACAGCAAGTACACAGCATCGAGTCTGATTGTAAAGATTTTTTTTTAGAGAAAAGGCAGATTCAAATAAAAAATGAAACAGTAAAGAGACACAGTATATGTACATACACGCCAACGCTAAACAGACATGAGAGGAACTTTATTTTTTATTTCTCACTGAACTAATTGTTTTTCTTTGTATACTGGTTTGTTGAATACGTCATTTTCAAACGCTCACAAACACACACTCACACTCTCTCTCTCTTTCTCTCTCTCTCACACACACACACACACACACACACAATGCAGTATGTGATGCAAACTGACATGATCACATTCCCTCCATTCTTCCTGCTTCAGTATCTGAAAGCACACAGTAAAGTAGTGGATACTGGATGGGAGAAGATTAATTCAGTCATTCTTTTAAAAAAACAAACAAAAAAACATTAAAGCGTTCAGTTCAGAGCGTCGCTGCGGCCGTACGAGGCTGGAATCATCCAGAGATATCACACTCTTGTAGTCTTGTATGGGGGAGGGAGGGCGGGTACATGTTCATAATGGTGAGTCTTGCCCCCGGCAGTATTTGTACTACTGCTTTTCTTGTTGGCCCCTTTTTTCTCCTCTCCAGTAAACGCGGCGTCTTCAGCCGATGTAAATGCGGTGGAAGTCGTTTGCTCCGAAGGCGGCGTTGCACTTGGGGCACTTCCTCTGACGTGTGTCGTAGCGTGTCTTCACGCACTCGAAGCAGAAGACATGGAAGCACTTTGTCAGTACCGCGTCCTTCACCCGAGAGTTGCAGCACGGACACGTTAGACGAGCCTGAGGGAGAGAGAGGGAGAGAGAGAGAAGCCATTTCAGTCCTGACATGAATGACTTGTGATGAGTGGACACAAATAACTTCAAGCTCGACTGTCCTGAACTGGGAACACACCAAATGATCTGAAGGCTCTTTATTATAACTCGTGGCGAGGACTGATTCTCAAGACCGTGGAGAGAACAGAGAACAGCCGACACATAAATCTGGCAGAGTGACGGGCTGTACAATCAAAGCGTTTAGACCCCTCCTGATTACATCAAACCACTTCCAAGACTACAATCAAGTCTGGAAAAATCTGAGCATGAGTAACTTGGACTTCTGCAGCTCAAACAGAGCGCAGACCACAATTGCCAATTTTTATGTGTGATGTTGTGATTGTTCATTGCACAGTTGGTGGGAGTTTTAAGTGTTCTTGTGAGTTCCCATTGAAAAGAGTGTGATCACGCTGACAGCTGGTCTCATTTGAAACCAGAGTTATAAAGGTTACTCTGTGTTGAGAGTACCATCACAACTTGTTTCTGTTTGAGGCTTTTGCCACAGGGTCATGTTAGGGGAGCAGGGGGCAAAAAAAAATAAAAAAGGGTTTCAGCACATGATGTGGGCACTGGAAGAGCACCAGAGAGGGAAATTAACCATGTCTTAGCCACCTGGGGGGAATCCAAGATGGCACTTCTGTGGCGTTTTTAAAACACAGGGCACCAGGGGGGAAATTTGCTTAGAGAAAAAACAATCAACATAAAACCCTCTGAATTTAGTTTTAGTTTTTACACTAGGTTTATATACGGATTTATCAAATAAGATATAATGATTAATAAGTGAGCATCATAGGTGCTAGTAGGTGGAGTTTTATCTTTAGACAGCGAGTTGTTGCTAACTGCTCACGGTCTTTGTGCTAATCTAAGCTAACAAGTTTCATATTCAGACATGAGATTACTGGCTCATCTAACCCTCAGTGAGAAAGTAACTAGGCAAGGCTGTTCTACTTGCAACAGTCACATGAAAAAAAACAACCTAACAGTGAAACTCGACTTTGATAAATTACAATGAGTTAATTCACAGATAAGAACAATTCCTTTCAGAGAAGTAAACACTCCGGAGTGAGTCATTAAAAACATGTGGATGTGTCTAAACCTGACCAACATCCATGACGCCGCTCTGTAACTGATCTCACTCTCTGAAGCAGGATTAAGTGAAATAAAGCTTGAAAGGACATTTTCAGTATATTCAGTATCACAGCAACCAACCTTATAGTCGTTGATTTCTTCATTTAGGATGTCGTCTCCGTTGCTGATTTTCTCCGCTGGTTTCTTGGCCTTCTCGATCTTTCTTCTCAGTTTAGAGATGTCCTCCTGAAACATAGTCAAGAGATAAACGCTGTAAGTAAAAGAAGTCTGTGTTCCACTTTTGCATACATTTACTTGCTCTTTAGCGGCATATATTAGCAGTCAGAGCTTCCCACTATGATTTTTAAACGAAGTTAACAAGGATTAACCTTGCAGTGAAAATGTTAATGATGAAGGTTAAAACTGGCTATAGCATAACTAAACTATTAAGCCAAAACGAAGCGAGGGGGGAAACAAAGAGTTTCAATGCACTAATTTCTCATCAAAGAACAAGCAGTGTGTTTTAAGAAACAGTCCTTCCAAAAGTCTCTGCATGTAAGCCAGTTGTTTGCCAATCTGATGTGTTTACTGCATATCAAAGGTATTGAAAAAATAGGTTTCGTAACCTTTAGCCCTACTTATCCTCAATATATCATGCACTGTTTGAAACTTGAGTTTATTTGCGGATACGTGTTTGTGTGTTGTTTACCTGTGCTCGCCGGGAGTTAAAGGATTCTTTCTCCCGGGAGATGCTGTTCTCCACCACTTCCTCTCTGACCAGCTTGAGCCTCTGCTGAACCTGCTCCAGCTGAGTTCGCACCTCCTCTGACAGCAGCGCAGAGTCCTGAGCCTGGACGACAAACGAGACACGCGTGTGTTCAATGTTCTCACAAGCGGCTCAACCGTTCTGGGATCGATTCACTTCGAATGGCTTGTGGCTTACCTTGCGTTTGTTCATGTCCAGCGCTTGTGTTCGAAGCGTCAGCTCTCTCTCCGCAGTACTGATGGTGCCCTGCAGGAGGCGCTCCTTTTCCTCAAGCTTCCTCACCACCTGCAGCTGTGCATCGACCTAACAAGTGCGCACAGTCGCATTGGGTGAACAAACAAGTGGACTCAACAAAAAAGTAATAGATAGTCAGCTTGTACATTATTTGTAAAATATGTTGACTTTTAGGAGTTAATTACTTGTACAATATATTCCATATTAACATTTAAAGAAAGTCAGCAATGATTGCAGGTATTTTTCACTGTGTTTATATAACAAAACCAGTCTGTACAGGCCCCTCTTCTTGCAGATGGAACCATATGTTGCTGCCAGGTGACTCACCTGAGTTTTTAAGGTGAGCAGTTGGTCGGCCAGCTCCTCCTTCTCCTCTTTTAGCAGCTTGTGAATCTGGTTGGACTTGATCCGCTCGCTCATCAGCTTGAAGTTGGCATCGTCTTTCTCTCTGAGCTGCTGCATCAGACGGATGTTCTGTTCCTGCATGTCCTCGAAGGCCTGGCCCGTCACGTCCATCTCGCTCAGCAGCGCATCCTCCTCCTGCAGAGGAAGCAGGGGGGGGGCGACAGAGTGTTACAAGAGAGCAAAAGGGGGCTTTGTTTGTGAACCAGACAAAAAAAAAAAAATGAGGCGCTCACACACCTGTTTTGCTATAGAGAGCTTCTTGTTGAGGATGTCGATCTGCTCCTCCACAGAGCGGATCTTTCTCAGAGCCTCTTCGTCTGCCATTTTCTTGCCCTCCCTCCTCTCCCTCTCCTCCAGCTCCCTCAGCCTCTGCCGAAGCTCCTCTCCCTGGAATCAGCATTGTTAATAAGGGACTGCCACAACACAAGACCATCAATAATTAGGAATTAGATGTTAACATAAAAAACATTGTTCTATAGTGTGCTGTGTTGATCACCTCTGACTTGGACTTCTTCTCTGCGGCCATCAGCTGGACTTTGTCCCTCTGCTCCTTCGGCGCTGAGCGGTACATGTCCAGCAGCAGCTTCATCTCCCTCTGCGACTCCTGGGCTTTCCTGCACAGTTGATGTAAGAAGTCTTACAGTCTATCACAGAACTATCATCATCATGAAATGGAAATGAGGGCGGACATCACGCTGTGGGCGATTAGGAGTGTCTTCTTGACACATTTCGAAGGGATAACCTTTTTGTTTACCTGCTATATTTTGAGACAAGGTTCTATTATTCCATGAGAGCCACTGCTGGTGAGTCACATAATCATAAGACTGGTGAATTCTGGGTTAGATGAACGGTACGCATTCTATTGGACACGACAGCCTGAAGCTGACCCACAGAATATAATAGCCACAACAACAAACACATAACAGAAAAAAAGGCTGTTAAATGTTCTTCTGCAATTGTGGTGAAAAATAGACTTTAAAACTAATCTGTCATTCACCTTTTAAATAACTCAATGGAATCTTTTTGAATCTATTGTTGCATTTTTTGTTTATTGTTTGATTATTCAGTGTTATTATGCTTATTTTTACTTATATGCATTTATTCGTTATCATTTTCTTTCTTTCTTTCTTTCTTTCTTTCTTTCTTTCTTGCCATTTCTTGCCATATCTCTGCTGCTGTCAGACTAATTTCCCACACCGGGATAAAAAACAAAGATACCTTCAACCTGGCAGATGTTGTCCGCCAACACCGAAAAACTTAAAAAATACAAGACAGACTAGAATTACTGTGTTGCGGTTGTATGCTTCTGCACACCAGTCACCAGCTGTTCCTCACCTTTTGGATACAGAATGTTTTCATTTCCTTACAACTTACTGACCGCTAACATCTACATTTTCTAAAAAGTTCATCCAAGTGGACAAAATTCCCCAAAAACAGATCAAAAAGATGGCGTTCAGAAGGATGGGATGAACAGCCTCAAAACACAACATATCAGTTTCCTCACACTAATCACAAACTTTTCTGTTTTATAATTTATTTATAATGTGCATTTTCGTTCCCAAATTTTAAATATTAAATGTTTGAGAACATCGATTTAAAAATGGAATGATCCAGCGACATGTAATGCTGACAAGGGGATTTCTTCCACATATGCAACTTACTTAAGTTCTGCTCGGACGATCTTCAGCTGCTCCATCTCCTTCCTCTTTGACCCTCCGACCATAGACAGGCGCTCCCCGGCCGAGTCCTCGGGTTGGTTGCTGCTCCCTGGCTTCTCCTTCTCCTCCTTTATTACACCGCTGCGGGTTGGTCTCTCTCTCTCCTTTTCCTTCTCTTTCTCCCGCTCTCGGTCTTTCTCCTCTTTCTTTACAATGTCCTTTTCTTTCTTTTCCTCCTTGTCTTTCTTCTCCTCCTTCTCCTCCTCTTTCACTGCGGCCTCAGGATCTACTCCAGGCTCTGTTTTCACCGAGGCTCCTACAGAAATAAAATAAAGTAACGTGAAACAGGATAGTCCTAATATATATCACAAGAACACCGTTCTTTAGTTGTTCATTTCTAATTAAAGGTGAACCAACATTTCATAGATGTTAGTTACCTGTGCTGCTGGGTGTGGAGGAGCCGTTGTCGGGCTCTGTCTTGATCACAGGTTCCCCGGAGACAGCTGGGGTCGAAGGAGAGGTTGTCTCATCCTTCACGTCCATCTCTGTGCTTGACTGAGATTGGAGGATGGCATTGCCCTTTGAGGCGCGGACCTGAAGAGGTAACAGGTGAATGTTTCAGTTTGATGTGCTGTAAATCAATAGGTCAAAGAGTATGATGTAACTTTTGCGGGTGAGTTTCCCCTTTTGACTCACCTGGTTGAGCTCAGACTGTGTTTCTCTCAGTCTGATCTTGTATTTCACCACCTCTCCCTTCATCTGCTGGTTGTGGGTTTGCAGCGTGCTGATCAGGTGACGCATCTCTCTGTTGATGGGACCTGAGAGAAAGAAGAGCTCAGAGTGAAGCCGGATTCAAAAAAAAGAAAGCAAGCGATGAAGTGTGCAGTTTGTACGCCGTCTACGGCAGAACCTGTCGGTTACCTGCTTGCTCGTTGGCGGCGAGAGTCTGTTCAAATTCGATGCGCAACATCTCGTACTCCTTCCTGACCTGAGCCAGCGTGTCCTCCAGCTGAAACACCTCGGTACGAACCTTCCTCTGCAGAGCCACCTCATCATTCTGCACACAGAGGGGATGAGAGTGAGTAAAGGGCGAAATGTGACATAAACAGACACTGATGTTCACACACACACACACACACACACACACACACACACTACCTACCTCCATGTGCTCCAGCTGTCGAAGCCGTGCCGTCCGGGTAGTGTTGAGACGAGCGCGTGTCTCATCTAACTGAGCCTTTAGAATCAGAGACTCGTTGTAGAGCACAGAAAACTGCGACTGAAGGCAACGATACTCAGAGGTCTCTTTCACCATGCCTTCTGCTCGACTCAGCAGCTCCGTCTGAGGGGAACAGATGAACAGATAAACAATAATGAAGTCTTTTGGTTTAACGCGGCTTTAACACTTTTACATTAATGGGCCGTCTCCAAATCAAAGTCAGAAGGATGCTGCGGGAGAACCTTCATGCTGTTGTTCTCCTGGTGCACAGTCTGCAGGTCCTGCTGGAGCTTCTGCAGCTCAATGAGGCGGTTGTCTGCCAGCTCCGTGTTCTCCTCCATCTCACTGTTCATTTCTTCAAACTTGAAAGGACAGAAGAGGAAAAACACCAGCAAGTATGAAAGGCTATGTGTGGAAAGTAGAAACGAAGAAACAGGTAACTTCACATCTTTTTGAAAGACTCACCTTTCTCTTGTTAATGGTGATGGTCCCACAAACACTGCTGGCCTCCCCGCACACCTTATAACCTTTGCTGTTCACCTGGAACGCATTACAGGGAGTGTTACAACATATGTCCACATAAACGTTGGAACAATTACGCAACACTGTCACAAGGGCTGTGTGACATGATAATAAACATCATGTGACGACAGGAGGTCTTTTCATATAATGCGTATTTAATTGGGTCACAGATTACACTCTATACAGCAGTCAATTTCAATCATTTTTGGGCATATTATGGACATTCCTTTTATATCTGGATGATAATTTGCCTTGTTCTGCACAGTGAGGATGCAGCCAGGAAGTTTAATGCCTAAACAAGGGGCTACTACACACACACACACACAAAAGAGAACACATCCTCACCCTTTCAAGTATCTCGATCAAGTGTGCATTCAGTCTGTTCTCTCGGCGGCGGATCTTCTCCATGTCCCACTGGAGCTCCTCGATCAGAACCTGCAGTTCGCTCACACGCTGGTCTGCTTTGTTAGCTGCGCGACCCAGAGACCGAGACTGGACAAGGCAGGAATAAAAAGAGATTTGAACTTGAAGGGCTAACAGAATCCTGGTTCTTCATACCATATTGCTTTACAATAAAGCAGACGTTACTAGATGATAATGAGTAACAGTAAAATTCCTACTCAAAAGACCCAAAGTGCCTCAATGCTCTTACAAATAAGCAGCCTCTGATTACGTAGCAGTAGAAAAGGGTGTAGCGGTCTCAGCTGTTTTCAACAATAACACTTATTTACAAATACACACTTTACTTACAAATACACGCAGCTAAGAATAACTTGACCTGAGGCCGAACATAATAGGAATATGCCGTTTGTACCTCGCTTGTCATGTGGCTGTGCTTCTGCTTCAGGTCCTCAGTCAGCTGCTGCAGCCGCTTGTTTTCGCTGGTCAGGAGGGAGTTCAGTTTGGAAGCTGCCTGCCACAGACTGCCCTCTGGAAAGAGAAGCAACACCGACAATGTCACATTTTTATGTGTTGTACATGCAAAACACAGATTCAACAAATTCCTCCCAAACAAAAATCTCCATCACTGCAATTTCATCTTGTATCCCTCGTTTTATCTCACCAACTCCAGAGTCCACCTCTGCCTTCAGTTGGTCCACGGTGCTCTTCAGACACTCATAGATCTCCACCACATGATTGGCCTGCTTCTGGCTGGACTCCACCCTCTCCAGCAGCTCAGCCTCCATCTCCTCGCTGCTGCTGCTAGCCAGCGTGGCCAGGAAGGAGTTGTTCGTCTCTCCCGTTTGGCCTGAGTGACATCAGCAAGAAATCAAATATGATCAAACACCTGCATGTCATCGCTCTCAGGGTCATGATCCTGTGTCACCGCCGGTCTTTACCTCTGTCCTTGGCCCTCTCCTGGTTAGAGTCTCCATCAGGCTCTGGAGTCCCCGGCTTGAGGCTCCGTCCCTCACCTGCCACAGATTTCTCAGTTTCGCTGCTTGCTTGGTCATATCGCCTGATGGTCAGCTGAATGTTTTCATCAAACTGAGGGAGAAAGAATGGCATCACGTATGGACTCTTCATCTATACAGGAGACTTTAAATGCTGAACGAGGATTTTGCCTCCTTGTCTGAACTTGTTTACCTGGTTCCAGTATCTGTTGAGGATGAGCAGACTGGCATCATCGGTAGCCTGCCGGGTCTCCAGTCGCTCAATTCTCTCTCGCAGTTCATCCTCAATCACCTGCAAACCAACACACAGAGACATTTAGCTTTACTCCAAAGGGGAATATGCAAGTACAGCTCTACACATGTATGCGTTTATAAAGAGTTGTACACACATTTTTAGAGAATTAACTTACCTGTCTGAGATCGAGAGCTTCTCCCAATTTCCGGTTCTTGGCCTGGAGAGCTTTTATGTCTTGTTCTTCCTGAAAAAGCAATTCAAACATGAAAAACAGCCAAACCAGTGGAGAGACTGCACGCCACTGAAATGAAGTGAATACATGTTAGCAGTAGAGTGGGAAGCTAACGTGGCTTCTCACCGAGTTGGACACTCCTCCCAGCTTGATGACAGTCTCCACGGCGGTGCTCCCCCCGGCAGCAGCGCTGACACCGGGTCCCCCGTCATCTCCTTCCCTCTCCCTCCGCTTCTCTGGGGGGGCACCGGAGGACGAGGAACTGCTAGAGTCAGCAGGACGCTTCTGTCCCGACATCCTCAGACTCCTGCAACACACAAAAACACTGTGAATTACATCTAATTGTGATGAAAAACGTGGAGGTCCACTGACATAGGTGCTTTGACTGAATAAACGACGAAGCTAAGCTATGTTGTACATGTAGCTAGCAGATGTTTCATATATACAACTTCCTTAATGTTTGCTCTGAAACAGTATTTATCCAGCAAAGTGATGAGACAGGTACACACGGAGAAATGTGTCGCATTTTACACCACGAATAGGCTGATTAAACCAGTCAGTGCCTGGTGAAGTTAGGCTAACGTTAGCCGTTTGCTAACGCTAGCTTTAAACGCCGCCGTTGCTCAGCGGAACTCGATTCTGAGCCGGCAGATCAGTGCATTTACTTTGAATTAATGTCGTATCACACCATCTTTACCGAAGTCTTACCGATATTAATGTTAAGAGGTTTTATAGTGAACTAAATCTGTCTGTGGCTGTTGTTGTTGCGGCTCCTTGCCTCTCGGAAACGGAAGTGTAAGCGACCTGAGTGGGTACGTCTTCAGCCGGCACAGCGCCCCCTGCCGCCGCGGAGGAAATGACACTCTGTTCAGCAGCCCTGAGGTGAAACAGCACACTTTCTCAAGCAAGAGGAAGGCACGCAGCCCATTGTTGATGGTGGATTCATTTTATTTAACACTGAGGCACTCCTATAGTACTGAATCAGTTAGTTTGTGGTAAAAATAAGCAGCTGAGACACACAGTGAAGCTGGGGTGCGTGGTAGCTTCTGCTGCTGTATGCTTCCACTATATGACAGTTTGGAGTCAAATATTGTGCTTTTTACTCCACCACATTTATTTATGTAACTTAGATGAGGCTACTAGTTATGTTGCAGATTGCATGCTGCATCAGAGCCAACGTAGTGCATTAAAAAAAATGATTTTATCCAATTCCAATCATCAGAAAAATGCTGAATATCCTACTCAAGTACTATTCCTATGGCTGACTTTTACTTAATATCTTTACTTAATATCTTTACTTTCATGAACAACTGAACCTGACTACCACACGTCATTGCAATTAATTTTGTGATATACTTGAAATTAATCTTATTTTGTAACAGTGGCAGTTGCCTTATAAATAGGAGAATAAAAGATAAGACTGGATAACTAACAGGGGAAAGACTGTTGGTTATCCAGTCGTATCTTTTATTATCCTATTCATAAGGAGAGTTGATTGTTGAGCCTCAAGATCACACTTTGGGATGGTGACATGACCTATGATCCCAAAGCGTTAACGGGTTGGTAATGTGACTCAAAAATCTACTTTTTTAGTCAAGTAAAGAGTGCAGTTTAATAATACATCTACTACATCAAAAACATTGTGCTGCAAGATAGTGAAAACCACACATAGATTAAGACAGACAATTCTAATGCACATGGAGGATTTCTTTTTATTGAAACTACTGAGGCAAATCAGACATCAGTCCTGATTGACACAATACGGCTTCACAGTAGTGACTCTTTCTGTGGCTGCAGTGTTGAATTGCTTCCACAGATCTGTGGCTCGTTTAGAGTTGCAGTGTTTGTGGATATTGTTGCAGTTATCTGGCAGCCAAGACAGTGAAACCAACATTCTTTAGGCGCTATCTTTTGTAATTCACTCCACATACTTGTGAGGGGATCAAACTTGTCGGACAGCATTTTGCACTCCACTTATAGTCGTTTTCTCAGACAGTCCTTATGTAAAAAGGGACTTATGGACAGAGACTGAAATCTGATAAGCACCATTAAGGGATACATTGAACAGGGAGCAGAGTCCAGGTTGTGCAAAAGCTGGCTTGTCATTATTTGTGAGTTACATCTGCTGACGTATCTGCTGAGGTCACCGGTGAGGGCATTACAAACACCCCTACAAGTTCTTTTTGAGCCGTTTTCAGCAATCGATATGTGAACTGTTTATGCATGACGTGCTTGTTGAGTAATGTGACGCATAAGGCCCAAACCAGAGAAACAAAGTAACAAGAAAAGTAGGTTTTGCTGCAGGAACTGGTGGTTAATTTGTGTCCAATAAATGAACTAAGATAAAACTCCTGTAGTGTGAGAAATGCATGCCAACTATTACATATTTTATCTTTAATGTCAGTTTGTATATATAGTTTATTCAGTCATGAAAACAGAGCGAGGAGTTGAACTGTTTGATGGCCGCAGGCAGGAATGGTTTATCTGGCGCTCTGTGGTGCACCTTGGTTGGATCAGTCTAGTACTGAATGTGCTCCTGTGGCTGACCACTACGTCATGGAGTGGATGGGAGCCATTGTCCAAGATGACAAGGTAGCAAGAAAAGCAGGTTTTGCTGCAGGAACTGGTGGCATATTGCCGATATATCTGATGGGACTCAGGCACAAATGTTTTCACGGATGAGGTCATGTGTTCAAAGTTTTATTCACCTTAAATTTAATTTGGTTTGCCGACACTGTTATCCTGGAAGTAGCGGCGGTGACATAATGAAAAGCACCATCGCCTTGAGTAAACTTGTGTATTTTTCTGTGTTGAACATCGTTAGGAGCATTTGGGAGAATGTGAGTACACAACAAGAAAATATGATAATGCACAAGCCAGTTACACAAGGTAACACGAAGAGCAGGTTTCGCTGCAGGAACTGGTGGCATGTATGTGTCCAATGAATAAACTAAGCTCAAACTCCTGCAGTGTGAGAAGTGCATCCCCTAAACTTGAATTACACCTGAAAGTGAATTGATGACAATTTCAATAACATGAACTAAACGTTAATACATGTAGAGTGCACACCTCTGCCAAGGTCACTTTTAATTCAATCAGATCTAAACTATCACATCTAAAATCAAAGAAAACATATTCAAATCCGTTACATCTGCATTTTTATTTGGCTCTGCATACAATTATACTCACTCATAGACACTGGACACCTCAATGAGCCTGACTGACTTTTCATAAAGGTAAGGCAGTAGCCTTATAAATAGGAAAATAAAAGATAAGACTGGATAACCAACAGGGGAAAGACTGTTTGTTATCCAGTCCTATCTTTTGTTATCATATTTATAAGAAGAGTTGATTGTTGAGCCTCAGGGTCACACTTTGGGATGGTGGCTGACATGACGTGACAAAGCGTCGGTATTCAACGAGTTGTTAATGTGACTCAAAAATCTACTTTTCTTACAAGTATGATCTCAAGTATGGAATGCAGTTAAATAACACATCTACTACATCCAAAACATTGTGCTGCAAGATAGTGAAAACTGCGCCATTTCTAATGCACATGGAGGAATTCTCTTTATTGAAACTGCTGAGGCAAATCAGACATCCGTCCTGATCGACGCAATACGGCTTCATGGTAGTGACTCTTTCTGTGGCTGTAGTGTTGGATTGCTTCCACAGATCTGTGGCACATTTAGAGTTGCAATGTTTGTGGATATTGTTGCAATTATCGGGCAGCCAAGACAGTGAAACCAACATTCCTTAGGTGCTATCTTTTGATGATTTACTCCACATAATTAAATCCTGTGGTTATCTAGACATTACCAGGACAAAGACACAAAGTAACCTGACTTGCAAGATTGCAGCAGGCCTGTCAGCACAGTTCATCATTTGTCTCTGAGTGAGGAAACAGAGAGAGGAGGCGGGGCTGCGTGATGACCGACTGATGCGTGCATGCAGAAAGTTAATACATGTAGAGTGAACACCTCTGCCAAGGTCAACTTTAACTCAATCAAATCTAAAGTATCGCATCTAAAATCAAAGAAAACATATTCACATCCACTACATCTGCACTTTTATTTGGATCCGCATACAATTACACTCACTCATAGCCACTGGACGCCTAAATGGGCCTGATTTTTTTTTTTTTTATCAAGATAAGTGGATTATTCCCTGAGAAATTGAGGAAAATGTCTAAAAACTTTAATCTTGCAACGTTTAAGACAGTGAGAAAAAAATAATCCTGGATCTATCCCTTTATTCAGATCAGCACCAAAAGGTGATGGGGTCATTTCTGGGCTGAGACGCATCGAGGTTTCATGGAAAATCTGTTAAGGGAGTTGTCATCTTAACAACTTAACAACATCAACAACATCTTAACAACTTCCTTAACAGCAGACAGGTCTCAGAGTGAGGCAACAGAGGGAGGAGGCGGGGCTGCGTGATGACCGACTGATGCGCGCATGCAGAAAGTTAATACATGTAGAGTGCACACCTCTGCCAAGGTCACATTTAATTCAATCAAATCTAAAATCAACGAAAACATATTCAAATCCCCTACATCTGCAATTTTATTTGGATCTGCATACATTAACACTCACTTATAGACACCCAACACCTAAATGCGCCTGATTTATTTTTCATCAAGATCAGTGGATTAATCCCTTAGAAATTGAGGAAAATGTCTAAAAATAAAAAATCTCAAAAAAAATTCTGGGTCCGTCCCTTTATTCAGATCAGCACCGAAAGGTAACGGGGGTCATTTCTGGGCCGAGACGCATCAAGGTTTCATGGAAAATCTGTTCTGGAAATCTGTTAAGGAAGTTGCCATCTTAACTGAACAAGAAAAGGTTTTCCATATATTCAGTTATAAAGTAAAGTGGTGCATTATTCCCATTTTTGGAG
Source organism: Diplodus sargus (assembly GCA_903131615.1). Taxonomy (NCBI): domain Eukaryota; kingdom Metazoa; phylum Chordata; class Actinopteri; order Spariformes; family Sparidae; genus Diplodus; species Diplodus sargus. The sequence goes on from CAEMYA010000500.1 coordinate 489,178, forward strand.
CATTGTGAATGTGTCAAGGCTGTCATATCTGTATACACACGGATGATACACATATCACACGTATAACATGCAGTGGGCCACATTCATCAATCGATTTGAGAAATGTCTGGGCACAATTTGGGGACGTCCTCAGCAGACAAAGCACCCTCTACCCCCTTTGGACACAAACCAGGTACACAAGATTGCCAAAATGATACAATCACACATAATTAAACCCTGTGGTTATCTAGACATTAGCAGGACAAAGACACAAAGTAACCTGACTTGCAAGATTGCAGCAGTGAGCACAGTTCATCATTGTCTCTGAGTGAGGCAACGGAAAGGAGGCGGGGCTGCGTGATGACCGACTGATGCGTGCATGCAGAAAGTTAATACATGTAGAGTGCACACCTCTGCCAAGGTCAACTTTAACTCAATCAAATCTAAAGTATCGCATCTAAAATCAAA
>CAEMYA010000500.1:490220-521634 GCA_903131615.1 Diplodus sargus
GCTCGGCCTTCTCAATCAGTCCAATTACTGTTTGGAGCCTCTGGAAGCTGTCGTTCCCCTCTGTTGCCGTCGCTGTTTGACAAAACTCTCAAGTAAGACGTGTTTTCAAGTAGTTATTATTTTTTTCTCACCCTGTGCACATTGGTGCTGTTGCTATTTTCCATGTGCTTGTGTAAGAAGTGAACTGACTCTCTGCCGGATTCCTCACGTTTCTAGTGTGCACTGATGCAGTTATGGATTTTAGCTGCAGCTTTTAAACAGTAAAAACGGGGTATCGCGTCTGCATGCTCGAGATGATAAATTGGTGTGTTCAGGCTTTCTTTTTGCAGCATGGGTTTTGTAGTGATTTCACTTTGAAAGGGTTGTGTCATATGTGGAGTCACAAGGCTTCTTTGATTGTGTGCAAATAGAAAAACAAACGCACATCCGCCTCCTGCGGTTTTATGATCCTTGACAGCCTGCAAACGATGCTCATGATTTCTTGTCCTCCATGTCATCATCATGCTGTTTGTTCAGACTTCTTGGGGTGGGGGGGGGGGCATCATGTATTCAACAACTTAAAGTGAACTATGAACTGTTGCACGCTCAAAGCCAGAAGTTATGTGTGGAGGCCAGAGTTCAACCATGCAAGCCAAATATTTACAGAGGTGGCGCAAGAGAGGCAGGAAGTTCGATACAGGAAAAAGATACAATCTTCCTCATGCTTACCTGAATCTTGGAAGGTTTCTGATTACCTGTGAAATAACTTGTTTCTGTCCTCCAGGATGACTCACCAGTTCCCATCCCTGAGTCCGGAGCAGAAGAAGGAGCTCTCTGACATTGCTCAGAGGATCGTTGCACCAGGAAAGGGAATCCTGGCTGCGGATGAATCAACAGGTGAGCTTCAAGTCCTCGGTGACTGTCGGGTGACAAACATCCGCCGAGTGTGCAGGTGAATTTTATTTACCCTCTTTTTTTGATGTATCCTCTTTTGTCAAGGAACCATGGGAAAGCGTTTCCAGAACATCAAGGTGGAGAACATCGAGGAGAACCGTCGCTGCTTCCGTGACATCCTCTTCTCCACCGATGCCTCCATCGCCAACTGCGTGGGCGGGATCATCTTCTTCCACGAGACGCTCTACCAGAAGTCAAGCAACGGCAAACTCTTCCCCCAGGTCATTAAGGAGAAGGGCATTGTCGTCGGCATCAAGGTGAGGAGCCTGTAAATTTAAGGTTAAGTCGAACGCACGCACCTCGAGTTCTTTCTTGTAAGTCACTGTTGGGTTCTCTCGCTGCAGGTTGACAAAGGCACAGCTCCTTTGATGGGCACAGATAAAGAGACCACCACACAAGGTGAGAATGGATTCTTGCCTCTCTGTACAATTCATGAAATCTCTAAATAATCTTTTACACATTTCTGCAACATGACGCAGAAGGAGCAGTTCCACCATACCATTCTGTGGCTTGTTGTTCTGCTACAGGTCTTGATGGCCTGTCTGAGCGCTGCGCCCAGTACAAGAAGGACGGCTGTGATTTCGCCAAGTGGAGGTGTGTCCTCAAGATCTCGGACGGCTGCCCGTCGGCTCTCGCCATCGCAGAGAACGCCAATGTCCTTGCCAGATACGCCAGCATCTGCCAGATGGTGTGTGTGTGTGTGGCCACGTTCTCTATGGAAATGATTCAGTCACTGGCTTTGCGTTCCTAATTTCAAATCAACATTTCTGTACTCCGACAGAACGGCCTGGTACCTATCGTTGAACCAGAGATCCTGACTGACGGAGACCATGACCTGCAGCGCTGCCAGTATGCCACAGAAAAGGTTGGTACATCATCTTTTGGCGTTGTCGGCAGTAAAATAGTTCCTTGTTGGATGACATTTTGAAGCATGAGTGGCAATAACTCTTCCCTTTCGTCTGCAGGTTCTGGCTGCTGTGTACAAGGCTCTTTCCGACCACCACGTTTACCTGGAGGGTACTCTGCTGAAGCCCAACATGGTCACTCCTGGACACTCCTGCCCTAAGAAGTTCACCCCTCAGGAGGTTGCCATGGCCACAGTGACCGCTTTGAGGCGCACCGTCCCTGCGTCTGTGCCTGGTGAGCGTCATAAAAGCCAGCTTTTCCTTTTGACAAGGATTAAATTACATTTCTTAATCATTTTCAAGTGCAAGTAGAAAAGTGCTTTCTTTTATCCTTCCAGGCATCTGCTTCTTGTCTGGAGGCCAGAGTGAGGAGGAAGCCTCCATCCACCTGAACGCCATCAACCAGGTGCCCCTCCATCGCCCCTGGAAGCTGACCTTCTCTTACGGCCGTGCGCTGCAGGCCTCTGCTCTTGCAGCCTGGCAGGGCAAAGATGCCAACAAGGCAGCTACACAGCAAGTTTTCGTCACCAGGGCCAAGGTCAGTGTCGGAGGGCATGAGTCGATGCTAATAATTAATTCACACTTATCACTTTGCCGTTGCGGACTGTGCATAAACCTGGCTATTAAAAGGCTCTTATCTTACATCACTCAGCTTTATACTGACTGGTGAATGATTGATGATAACAAGCTTTTTGTCTTCTCCGTCTTGCACTAATGTGGTTTAGGTAACTTGGCTGATCATTAACACTCAGATTTGACTTTGCCCTAACACTCCACTCCTCTCCTCAGATCAATGGCCTGGCTTCCAAAGGCGAGTACAAGCCCTCTGGCTCAGCTGACCAGGCCTCCCAGCAGTCCCTGTACACTGCCAGCTACGTCTATTAAATACTGTAAATACATCAACGTTGAAGGAAAAAAAAAAAAGTACATGGACCAAATGTGACTGCGACCAAAACCCTCAGCTGGATTTCCCTCTTCCCTAGACTACCAACAGCAGGGGGAGACATGTTCAATGTTAAACTACTGTTTGTCTACTCAGTGAAATGACTGGAAATAAATTAAGTGACCAAAGTGCCGTTGCAGTTTTTGTGCTTTGCGATCTGATCTCACAACTTCACAACCATACTATTGAATGCGTCGTTGTCAGCTATAAATTGTAGACTTTTATGACTATAAGCCTGGCTGAGGTGTCGTCGTTTCGTTTTTCATAACCTTCTCAATGACGCTGGCGTAGATGTTGGCATGCAAAAGCCACTTCTGTTTACTGTCTATACGTAGAGTAGTTTATAACATATCCTAAGTCTTTACTCCATCTCATCCATATTTATCTCAACCAGCAAAAGGTGTTCTCATTTTACAACACAGATTTGTAGAATGTAAACAAGTTGTTTTTTTTTTTTTTGTTTTTTTTTAATTGAGGTGAGGCATGACACAACTCCATACATCAGAGGATGTGACTGTACTTGCACACCAGGCGAAAACATGCACTGAATGAATACAATGGCGAGACAACATATCAGGACTATGCTGCCCTACAAAGGCTAACCACAGAAACTACGCTAAATGTGAATCAGAAAAATGGCTTCAAAGCTTTGTATTATTTATATATATATATATTTATATATAATCTCTTTCAAGTCGAATGCATTTATACAGCTGTTGTGTGCAGCTCAAAGCGCTTTAAATACATTCACATTCACACAAACATTCATACACTGATAGCGGAGGCTGCAATGCAAGGCGCCAATTTAATTTATGTAGCACTTGAAAGCAAACAGGTTTTGCAGGTATTGTAAAAACAAAGAAGTAGAAGCAGACATAAAACCATGTGGGTGCACATTAAGATAAAAACTACACTTACTGTGATCCGTCTTGATTTTTGGTTAGATTTCATAATTGCTGCAATTTTTTTTGAAACGGAGCACGACTGAATTTTTTCACAAGATGAAAGACTTTTAAGTTCAATTTTAGTCAGAACTCAATAGTGACCACAATTGCAGTGACTGAGCTTTGACTTCGGGGGGCAGTCGGCTATTTGTGTTAGACAAAGTGTCGGGTGGTATGTTGCACAGTTTTCTGTGAGTGTTAGTTTGTTTGCAAGTGCAGAGGAGCAGTATGCGAGGTGCTTTTGGTGATGAACTGCAGCAGAAAAGGAAAAACAGAAAGGAAAATAACAAAATGAGGAGAAAAATGGAAAAGGATGACAAAGGGAGAAGAAGAGAGAAAAGAATATAAAAAAAACATTAGGTTGAGTTTTCTTAGCGATGGTTAGCGATATCCCAGGTCCAACCATTCTTCTTGTTCTTTAAGAAAATATTTTCGTTGTGTCTTTACTGTTTTGTCTATTTAAATTGTTTCCTTTTGTACCAGGTTCTGCTGACACTTTGCCAATGCTGCGTCATGCAGAGTTTTCACTTCCTCATTCGCCCCAACAAACCTTAAAAAGAGGGAAGGATTATTACGTCACTGACTCTTGTTTTGGTATCAGACTGTGGTGTCAGCTGCATTTTGGTCTGTGGGAAGTGCACTGAGAAACACACTAAAACCCAGAACTGCCTCAAGAAAATGAATGAACACAGATCATAGGTTGATGACAGACATTCCTCCATATGATTGACAAGGCTGATGATACTATGATAATTAGGTCCTACCTAACATCGCTGATCAGACACTGCAAACGGGAGACTTTCCCAAACTTAATCGAGGGATGCACAACAAGTTGATTAAAAGTCAGTTGTTAACCTCCTCTCTGAAGTGTGCGCTTTCATTTTCTGGAGGCATTTCTTCATCACAGATATATTAGCGTGTTTCTGCACACATCTCCCATTGACTTCAATACAGCTGCCGCCACAGTCTGGAACCAAAGCAAAATTAAAGGATTTCATGACCCTTCCTTCTTTTATAGGTTCCTCGAATTGCTCCCAGGCCGAGAGCAGAGAGCTGGCTGATGGAGGTTGCACCTCTGCAACCTTTCATTCAACCAGAACAGCCCCAGTTCTAATGGCAGACAGCCTGTTTGTGTGGGGAGAGGTTCCATTTGCAGTTTCAGTTCCATCCCCCTTTCCTCCAGCCGAGACAACGAAGCAGACACAAACAAAAAGCTAAGAATATGTAAATAAGAGCTGGAGTGTTGCTGGGGTGCTGTGCCTTTTGATTTCACAATGTTTACTTCATGAAGTGCAGAAGGGATGTCTGAGGACATGGCCGGTGAGAAAAACGGAACTAGGATGATTCCAGTGTGTTTGTGGTCAGGAAGGAATACTGAAAGATTTTTGAGGACTGACCACAATGACTGTTGCTCAACTGCCAAAGTTAAGTTGGTCATTTTAGTCATTTTTGGTAGAGTTTGGTAAATCTAGGATTAATTGTTGCCACAATCTGTGAGGTCTGCTGTACAATATGACATCAATCTGAGCATCTTTTTTTTTTTTTTGTTTTATTGCATTTTCTTACACAAAGACCACATTACATTTATTGCACCAGATATAGCAAAAAGCTAGACAAGTTTGATAAAGTGGTCCCCGCCCAGGAACCTCTTTTGCAAGGACACCAATTTTTTTTTCTTACACAATCACAGGCAACAGGTTTCCAAACAGGCTCTTCATTTCACAGTTATGCAGATGAACATATACAAACACACAAGTCGAAAGTTGTTTTTTTTTTAAAGCACATTGGATGGATGTCACTCTATCAGTTCAGTTCATCTGTAAGAAATAAGTCCTGTTGTTTCTTTTAAAAAAACATCAAAAGCTGCAATCGCGGATGGATGTTCTGTCCAGTAAACAAAACTCCTACATCAAAAGTCAAACTGTAAAATGCCTTCAGCTAAGTGTATACGGAGGTTCACAGTGATTATTAAAGCTGCAAGTGGAGTCTAAGCTATGGCAATACCCTGCGGATACTGTGATGATAATGGTGATAATGACCGGACACGGTGATGACGTTAAGGGTTAAAAGCTAACGGTAAGTGACAGCAATAAAAAAATATAAACAACGGCACATTATTCAAATATTTTTTTAGTAAACAGGAGGAAAATGTACACAGATTTATATAAATATAAACATGGAGCATCAGCTAATTGCCTAATTAAAAAGTCTGTTGTTTGTACAATATGTGATAACGTTACAACAGACCTCATTCAGACGGCGGACATCATCCTCCAATGTCACACACGTTCTGGGATGATGTCATGCTGCAGTGCTCTTGGTTGCAAGTCATACAAACAAAGATAATCCAACACATTTTTGTAATTTTACAGCTTCAGAATTGATCAGCCACTGAAAAGACTGTGGTTAGTGAAAATCTAGAGGCCCGTTCGGCCATTTTTAAAGTAAAAACAACATATTTGATAACTTGTTAGCTTGTGTAATCAAATGAATGATTTCTATACACTATAATCAAATTAATGGCACCAGAACAGTAGCGTTAGCTAGAATGTGGTTGAATGCTAACATTGGCTGTATAATGGAAGCTAATCGGTTATCGAACCTGTTGTTTTACCTTTAAATATTGTCCGATGTCCCTCCAAGTTAATCACTTGTGGGACACGTTTGCTTTGCTAACATAGCTAAACATTTAGGTCACTGACCCGTACAGTAAGAACACACAAGCCTTGCTGGAGAGATTAGAGGTTATGATATTCCCTTATAAGTGCACTTTAAATTCTGATGTTAGGCCAAAGGGTGACTGCCTCCATCATACACATGTGGTATACTGTACACAGAAATATGACTTTCAGAGGGAAGGTGCGCAGCGGGAATACCAGTGTTAGTTAATGCAGAATAACACTTCAAAAGGCCGATCTCAGTTTGACGTGCCGACATTCTGAGGAGGGGGGAGGTGCTGGATAATGATCTGTTGGAGATATGGAGGAGGAAGAAGACATTAAAATCACTGATACATTGTGAATTATTCAGTTAATTTGATTAACAAAATTTAACAAAAAGAACAAGAGAGTATCTTTTAGCAACAATATAGTTTTTCAGCCTTTCCATTTAGATTGATACAGAGTCTATTTCTTTTCATTAGCCATGGAAAAAACGTGACAAAACTTCACACAGCCGGATAGGAAGATGTCGAAAAAATGCTCGGGTATCGATTTCATTCAGTTGCATACATGTTAGAGTGAGATGTTACGATTACCAATAGAATACAATAAGGAATAAATATATAAATAACAAAGTTAAAAAATGATAGGTCTCAAAGGTTTGAAATCATTGTACCCATTTATCTCAGCGTTGTGTGAACATCTATTATAAAGAGGATTTGGATTTAGTTATTGAGAGTTTATATTTCAACCACACCTCGGGCTCAGACGACAAATCTGGGAGGTTGATTTTAACACTTGAACACTTATTCAAGCAAAATTGCTAATGTAGAAGAAATGCTTTTTCCCTTGTTAAACACTGGATAATACTGGACAATATTCTCTTTGTTTTCAACCAGTCATAACCCAAAAAACATGCGCCTGCTTATGAAAGCAAAAAAACAAAAACAAAACCTGGAACCAAGATCATACAATGGATTTTTCTTCATGTCTTCTTTTCATTCATTTTGTTTTTAGTCATATGTGGTTTTCACTTATTTCTTTTATTTGCTGTCTGCAGCTTTTATGCTGGTCACAAATATTTCCCCCAAAAGGGTTAAAGGAACAGTTCACTGAAAAAAAAGAAAATTCAGTAGTCAACTAAAAACATAAAGCCAAAGAGCATTTCAGCATTCTCCTTAACTAAGCCGGAGTATATGAGGACTACTTTTAAAAAGTAAAGAAAAAACTAACCAAATTTTAAAATATCTGTAAAATGGCTCATTGAAGCTTGTCTGGCATAATCAAAAGTGATTGAAAAGTTGTTATTTACATCCTCTGTTTTGCTGTGAAACTCCAGAAATGTTTTGTGGACTATGAAACTTCACCCGACTTTCCAGCAACACGGCTCTGAGTAGCTAATGACTTTTTTTTTTTTTTTTTACATTTTTATGCATTTTTTACCCTTTTAAATTTGAATCGTTAATGTTTAATCTCAGTGGGGAAAGGCGCGTTTAAGCTGCAGTAACAACAGAAAACGTTTTACCTGAGTGCGTGTTGACTTGAGAGCTAAACGAGCGATGACGCACAAGAAGATGAGAATCCCCGACACACACAGGGACGAAACAAACAACAGGCTTTCAACGCCAGTGAGCAGGTTCTAAAGAAAGTGAGACAGTGAGAGAGAAAGTTATTCGTGCGCTGTGAAAATGTGCACGTCGTCCACTGAATCTTAAAAATACATGCTGCAACCCACCATTCTGTAAATCGCCCATTCTGGGTTTGGACTGTATCTGGTCCTGTAGTTGAGGTAGCTGTAAAAGATGAGGCAGTATATCCTGAAGCCAACAGAGACTATAATTCCTAAGAGGGAAACCACATACATAGCCAGACACACGGTCACCTGGGAAAGAGAAAAATCCAGCAAGACCAGGCAAGTCATTGACAGGACAAAGAGATCCCGGGTCAAAATAGAGCGTAAAATCACAAAATACCGACCATCTTCTTGGATGGGTGTATCTCCGTGTAGATAGACAGGTTTCCAGAGGTGAGAAACTTAAAAAACGACAACAACAAAAATCAACACATCATTTTTTTTTAACACAAGTAATTTGCCATTTTCAGCATGTCACTGTTAACCAGTCAGATATTATGTACCAGAATTCCCTGCCAGAAGGGGATGAAGATCTTAGAGGAACTTGGCTGATTTTCACCGGCTAGATGAAACCCCATCAGGATCTCCGCACAGCCGAAGATCACTAAGACAATCTGGGAAGAAGAGGAGGGCTGGATTCAAGCAGTGACTTCCGACCGTTTCCTAAAGGAATTAACTTTTTTTCTGTCACTGAGCCAACTGGTGACCTCTGACTGTCATACATATTTTAAGGATATTTACGGTATATTTAATGCATAACAATACCAGAACAGAACAACTGATAATCTGATTATTTGTCGTTTCCTTTAAAGATTGAATCAGGAATCAGTTATAATAAGTTGACATTTTTTGAACTTCGGATACAATTCACTGTCTGTATTATGTATTTTTTAAGGGTGCCATGTTGTAGAAAGTCAGACTTCCATGCCGTTTTTGATGTAAAGCAGGTCTCGGTCGTAAAAAAGTACTGTGAAAGTATCAAAGTGATAGATCCGCAGATTTATGTACACATCAACTATTCAGGATTTGGGGCGCCGCTTAGCTCAGTCGGTAGAACGGGCGCCCCATGTTTAGAGGCTCTGTCCTCGCTGCAGCGGACCCGGGTTCGAATCCCAGCCCGGGTCCCTCTACTGCGTGTCTCTCCCCGTCTCTCTCACCCTGTTTCCTGTCACCCTCTTCAGCTGTACTATCAATAAAAAGCCATAAAGGCCAAAAAAACTATTCAGAATTTGTCACTACAAATGAGCTGTCAGTACTTCCAAAAGGTTGTGTGCAGTATGGTCGCAAAAACACCAACAGAGCTGATGCTATAACACAGCAGTCAGGACCTGCTCAGGCCTGTGAGAGCTGACCAATCAGAGCAGACTGGGCTTTTCAGAGGGAAGGCCTTAAGGAGACGAGTGCTAACACAGAGTGTTCAGACGGAGGATGAATAGAGGTGCTGCAACAATTGTTAGGATGAGAAAAACAACATGTTTTTTTCACAAAGAGGCTTTACTCAGCAATTTGTAGTCATTGACATGTATTCTGATTTCTTATTGGCCGTACATGGGCAGATTGTAATGTTTTAGGAAACATTAGGCCTTTCCAGTATCTCACTGTTGCCTATACAAGCCTGTGGACGATGTGTTTGAGTTGTTTGATGCTGCTGGACTGTGGATTTCAATGCGAAGGGCTCAAGTGGGATTTTGCGCGACAGTCCAAAGGATGTGACTTTATGCATCGAGCCGCTAACATAAGGTGCGCACAACACAGAGAGGCACAACACAGAGTGGCACAGTGCCCCTTTAAAACCACTCAACATATTTTAGGAGACATCCAAAATAAAAGTCAGAACCAGAAGTACCATCACTTTTCTATTTCTATACACTACTTGCGGCCCTGGATTGCTGTGTTACCCCAAGACATCTAGGCTCTCTTTGGACGAAGCGATGGAGAGGCTTGCCGGACATCACCGTCGTCTGGTCCATCTCACTTTTGCCAGCATTTCCTGTTGCTCTCTCTCTTGTTGTTGACTCAGTGCCCTCCATTGCCAGGAGACTACATGGTGTGTTTGGTTGTGAGAGGAGACAGCAAGAATTAAGCAGAACAGATGCATTATTCTCCCCCTCGACAGCACGGACTGTATTTTGAAAAGTCTTCTGAGCAGATTTAGAGAGACAGAATAGTTGTTGTGTTGCAGGATGTCTTCAGGCAGCTGCTGCATGCAAGATTGTAAAAGCAGTCGCAAAGAGTACAGAGATGTATTTACAAAATCATGAAGAGACCCACCTTGTTTTAGTGTCTCACGCAGAGAAGCAGTGTGGATGATAATGGGAAGGGAATGTTGTGGGTGGACAGAGGAAGTGGGGAAATATGAGAGTGCAGCTTTTTTTTCCGTTAGGGGAGGAGCTGAACAATCTCGATTAGGGGGACCAGCGGAGGCCGCTGCTCAGTACAACAACACTCAAATCCCTCTGAGATCTTTTTGGAAACCAAGCGTCAGGAAGACTGATTCTCATCAACACAAAGCACAACAATATCAAATGCTTGTAGGAAAACAATAGAACAGGGTATCTTTTGAAAAGAGGTGGGTAAAAGTAAAAAATAAAAAATACAAAGTTTTTATTTTGGATGTAAAATATGCTAAACTTGAGATTTGTAGATATCAAAAATGGACTCTTCCCTTGATTTAGGACATATTTGTGTCCCGTCTCTGGCTTGGTTTAAATGTTTTTGACTGTATATGAAGAAATGAAGAACTCAATTTGAACTGTGAATGTATAAATTCTACTGTCCTCGGGTTAAAACTGACTCACTTTTACGGCCTTAAAGGTGCAACATGTAGGAATATTAGTTTAAAACGACAAAAAACAAACTTCTATTATCAACTGAATAACAATATCAATTTTGACGCTGTGTCAAACACGTCTATGTATTGCGTTGCAGAGATATCTACCGTAGTTAGCATGCTAACCAGCTAGCCTCTGCTAAAGCTTCATAGCTAGCAGTGTACACAAGACCAACACACACCTGGTGCTCCGAGCTCCCAGTCCGGACCACTAACTGCACGGCTAACTGAGCTAATAAGCGAATGTCAGCTACAGTTAGTGGTTACTCTCATGATATGCTACATGCTCTGTGTTTGGAGCATGAATTGACAGGTGGCCACCTGTGATGTCAAGAGTCTTAAGTGGGTGTAGACAGAAGTACAAACCACTTACTGGATTGTTTTTTATTATTATCTATTGATCTAATGATTATTTTCTGAATAAATCTGTTACAGTGATCTTATCTAAAAAGTTGGTGGTTACTCTTCTGTCGTCTTAATTGCTTAATAGACTATTTCTGGTTTCTTTAAACTTTAGAAGTGCTCAAGGACCTGCAGGCATTAAATTATTTTAAGGGTGCTCACTTATGTTTCATTTGACCATTTCAATGTCAGAAAAACACAAAATCTTTCCTTATAGTCTGTATTTTTTATCTATTGCATTGTGAAAACACACAATTCAAGTAAGTCCAAATCTTTGATTTTTTTTGTCGTGATATGCTCATTTAGTCATTCAGGCATTTTGACTGAATGGCTGTTGTCATCCAGAGAAGATCTAGTTCTGAAAATCAGTTTGTAGTGAATATTTATTTATTCATTCATAATTCATTTGATGCAGTCATTATTACACAAAACACATGATACTTCTGAAATACCTCATCATCATTAGTAAACCATAAAAATTGGGCTATCATCACCCTCACTCTACATATTTACAGTCAGTCATATAAACTCGGTCCTCTTTCAGATTAAGTAGGTGTTCCAGTCTCAGATGTGAGAGCTACTGAGTTTCAGGTATTAAAAAAATATTTCATATTTACACATATCAAAATACAACAGACTCAATATCGCTGAAGACGGTGGACATCAAAATACAAGTAGATCACATTCAAAAGTAGTTAAAAATGAACAACATTGTTTCTGCAGCGCACAGATCGCACAATTCCTTGTGGTATTCCTGTTTTTGTGACGCGCTGTTCCCCACAGGTGTGAATCTAATGCCTGCTGGTTAAGAACATGGAGTGTTGTCCACCTGCAACACAAGTTGATGTCAATCTTTGTTTAATGCCAAATTACTACCGATCAAATAAGGGAAAACAAACTGCGTTGAAGTATTTACCGAACAATAGGATGAGTAGGACACTAGGTGGTGCTCCAGGAGATATGTGGCTCTTCGTCTGATCTCTCCTTCGCTGTTGTACTGAATGGCCTCTAACAGTAAAAGTCCGCCTTGCTTCACAAACTCCTCGGCCACCTAAGGGGAAGAAATAACTCTGGTAAAAACCTAATATTCTCTGGTGTGGTTATCCTTACAGCAGCATCATGGTTTCACAGATTTACCTGTGGACCACTGACCACCAGCATGAACAGGACATCCATACTCAGGGTCACCATCTCTTGGTCGGCCATCTTCAGCGTGGCACAGAGCGCCGACAGCAGTCCAAGATGAGCCAGCTGGAGACAGAACTCCTTTTTTTTGTGGGCAACATTTGCTAGAACCCTCAGGATCTAAGTATAACCAGAAGTACCAGACCAGTGAGATGAAGTGTAACTTTGGGTGAGAAATGAAGGACATTATTCCAATGAAGCAGGAAAAACACATTGTTCGTCATCTATTGCTACACTGACCATGGTGTTGATGCCTTGAGAGAAAGGGAGGAGCTGGATCAGTCCTGGGACCAAGTTGAGAGTCAGCAGAGCAGAGCACAGAGTGCTGGAGTGAGCTTTGGCAGCGAGATACAAAACACAATAGAGCAAACCTCATTAATATGTTAATCCTTAGTGGTAGATTCTTATTTGAAGGGCCACTGTGTAGGATTCAGTGGGATCTATATAAAATGTATAATAATGGTTAAACTTGTGTATAATCATCTGAAACTCAGAATCGCTGTATTCTTGTTAACCTTAGAATGATTCTAAAGTGGAATCCAAACCATATTCACCTTGGTTGACAATTTGTGTTCAATTTACTTTTGTGTGCTTACAAGCTTTATAACTTCTGCGGGTGTGAGTCTGTCCTTGAGCCAAATATCTCAGACTACATAACAGAAATCCTAAAATACATAATTTAAAGCCCAAAATCAGTTGTTCAGTATTCAAACCTGTGAGGTTGTTCAGCACCCAGGCGCTCTCTCTGGCCAAGGCCGGCTGGCTCTGCAGGTAGGCCTGAAGAAGTGCACACAGAGCGACCACGACATGGACGTCGCTCACTTCAGCGCTCAGATTTTCCACTGGGCAGGAGGACAGGAGGTTTCCCGTGCACCTCAGCAGAGGACAGATGAGCTGGAGAGGAAGAACAATTCAAAAATCTCCATGTTAACTCTCTATCAAAAGCTATATTGAAAGCTGAGACGGTTTTAAAAAGTATCCTCTACCACCTGTGATAACATGGCTGGTGAATGTATTTTAGTATGCATCTTTTCTGTATCCGACTCTAAAATCTTTGAAGTGGAGGCTACTTTAAGTGTACAAACAAAGACCAGTGTGTACTATGCAGTGAAGGCATATTTTTGGCAAAATAAATTAAGCTTGAATCGTTCACTGTGATGGATTACCTGTCTCAAGTCTCTGTTAATTAATTTTCAACCCTTGCTGATATGATCTGAAACCAAAGAGGTCCTGGAAGGTAAGAAATCAATCTAAATACTTCGTATAGTATGCTATCAAAAGTACTGGTACATGTGACTTGTTATAAAATAGAACAGAGTAAACAAACAAACAAAAACAACCAATAATGTCAGAAAGCAATGCTGGATTTGAATGAGTGAATTGAACTTTTCCTACCAGCTCCATTCCTTCTTCTTTGTTTCCTTCAGCCACAGCAGCACCTAGTGACACCAACAGGGAACTGCACTTCAACAGGGCGCCTTGAGCCAACAGCACTCTGTTATCCTCCATGCTTTAGAGTGAGATAAGGCAGCAGAGAGACAGATCGTTGTATTTGTGAAGATAAGTAAGTATTCTGCATAAATACAACAGATTGCTGACACTTGCTGATAGTACACTTCAGCTCTCACCTGCATGTGAGGTAGTGCAGACACCACGCGCACTCAATGGCAGGTGCCAGGCCAAACTTTGGGTCAGGAGTTAGGACTGATAACAGGTTTGAAGGTAAACTGGAGGCCAGGACCAACCTGCACACACAGAAGATGACTTTTTTATAGCTGACAATAGTGAGGTGAGTTGATACTGTTCTGAGAGGACAGCACTGTAGAGAGATGAACTGGTGCGTCATTAGAGTGCTTACGGGATTATTTTTGCTGCTGCATCTTTGGCCTGGAGAAACTGAGAGAGTGTGAAGCCGACAGCTTCCACCACTGCAAGGTTATGTCTCTGGTTCTGCACACACGCACAAACATCAAGAGAGACATTTTAATATTAGTTCATTTTACAGTTTAAGGCGTCGTGGGAAATGAGATTTTTGATTCTTGACAAAGATTTTCTGACATAACAATGCACTGTGAAGACATTAAAGATTAGGTTTTCTCATGACATTGAAGTTTAATGATTCTTGTTAGTGTACCTCAATGCAGCTGGCCAGAGCTGGTATGATTCCCTGGGCCAGAAGTTTCTCTTTTACAGCATCACTCTCTGGGCATAAATTACCCAGCGTGTAGAGACACAGCTCCTTTTTTTTTTTAGAAATACACAAAAGCAAAGTCAAAAAAATTTTGTAGAGCAGCAATAATTAACTGGTTTGTTGTCAAATATTTGATTACCAGCTTATAAAAATCTTTACTCCTCTATGACAGTTAATTGAACATATTCAGGTTGAGGCCAAAATGTTTCACCTTTTACAGAGCAATCAACTAATCGATTAATTGAGAAAATAAACAACAGGGTAATCAACAGCCCTAATATTTTGATGGTAATATAATATAAACTGGTACGAGCAGATACTCACAGTGAACTTGGTGCTCTGGCCAGACAGGTACGTGAGCAGGTAGGGGGTGGCCGGCAGACAGGCTGGTGCCACGTTGGCGTGGGAAGAGTGAGACAACTCATGAAGACACCGAACAGCCTGCAGACGGCAGGAAGCATTACAGCCGGTGAGGAGACCAACCAGGAGATGCATGCTGTTCTCCTGCCTACAGGGATGACAGGTTCACACACAAACAGGACACATCAGAAGCAGAGACGCAAATGTCCACAACATCATTCAAATTAAAATTTACAGCCATACTTGATGAAAGTGAGCTGTGCTGTCGGGTCTCGGAGAGCTTTACTCAAGGCTTTAAGCTGGGCCTCCCTCTCCGGCCCGCTGTGTTGAAGTGCGTGGAACAAACTGACCACGTCCTGGGGAAACGAGAAGCAGACTGAGATGGCAATCTTCACGCTACCTATCAAAACAAAATCTATCACGACATCTGTCTCACCTGTTCCCCTGAGGCAGTGTCCATATTGACCTCTGGCTGGTCCTCATCTTCGGTCAGCAGGAGTCTCTTGCTCACGAGCTGTCTGTCTCTGCGGGCTTGTCTCAGTGCTGTAGCAGTTAACATAAATATCAAATAACTTTGTATAGATAGACAGATATAATTTATTGATCCCAAGCTGGGAAATTACGGTGTAGCAGCAGCATCACACAGAGACTTTCTGCTTCATTCCCCTGAGAGTGCCTGTCATACTCAACATGACTAAATATAAACTTGGATTCATGTACTCTATTAATGTGTAGATATTGCATTTGTCTTGGCTATGAAATTAACAATGACTGGCCCCATGCTGGTTTGCCAGTAGTTATCTACATCAGAGCCTGACATCAGGAGTAACAATTGGGCACCACCATTTGTTTTATATCAAAAATATATGAAAGTTACCAATTGTCATTCCCAAAATGTTAAGCTCTCGTGGTCGATTACTCTGTACTGAATGAAGTCATGTTGCTGTGGGTTGATTGAAGTCTCTGTCTTGCTAAACAGGAATCTCTCTGAGTGAAACTGTCCTGCTAACTGTGACAGCTATCAAAGATAACAGGTAAAGATTCAGCCAGCTGGATGAGGACTCAATGTAATGAGATGACTTTAGTTTAACCGTTGGCTAGAGGAGCAGACGTTAGCACAGAACGTTAGGTGAACTTTACATGGTGTCCATTTTGATTTACTTTGTTTTACCGCTTTCCAACATCATCAACGTTTCTCAAAGGTTAAACTCTCAACCACCATTTTTACTGACATTAACTTAGCTGCACAGGTTTATAGTTAATGATGATAACACTCCATTCTTCAACATGAACACATATCTCAATGATAAAACTCACCTTTCTCGTGTTCTCGCTTCTTTAATTTGAGCTCCTCCAGGCTGCCGCCCAGTCGTCCAGCTTTGTGGCGTACTTTGTTTAACCTCCACATTTTGTTATTTTCTTAAATTCAATACTAATAATAATGGCTAAAACAAGTTGTATGCAGTTGCTTCCTTGATGGTTGGAGACAGCGGCCAATGGATGAAGTTGAAATTCTTCTTCGGTGGTGTATTTTGTCCGACCTCATCAAGCTGCGGCGCCATCCAGTGGACAGAAACAGACACTCCACTCGCAACATTTCCTGAATTCCTCAACCTTCTTCAATCTCCATTTTTTCTCTTTCCAATGTGATAACATCCCAAAAAAATAATATTCCCTCATACCTAGAGTCCAAAAATTGAATATCTAAATTATTCATTACTCCAATGTGCAACTTCTGGATCTCAATGAGAAATTGTGCAAATATTCTCGTCAAAGTGCAGCAGTGTAAATATTCTAGATGTCTTTTTTTTTTGTTTATTTGTACTGTTTCTACTGCTTTTCACCAATTATGTATTGGTATATTACAACTGTTTATAATTGATGCTCTTTATTTTTTGCTGCAAATACTGCAAATTTCTCCCATTGTGGGAATAATAAAGATTATTAGATTATTTTATTTGGTCGCTTGGAAATAATGATCAAAACTTTCTCAACAAAACTTTCTTGTCTTTTAAAAGACAACAAGGACACAATAAAAGCATGAGAAGCTCAACACCACCATCGGGCAGGCCTCAACTGACACCTTTTCTGTATGTGCAGGCTGCGCGTCTTTTGCTGTTTGGGTGTCAGCAGGTGTCAGTTTTGATATCAGTGTCCCTGGACTCACAAGCTGCACACAAACATGCTGCCATGACTCAGGCCCTTCTCTGTGTACAATAACAAGCTGGAAAGACAGAGTGTTTTAAAAAACTATGCAGTTAAGTTGTATTGAAAGCACACTGTACAATTTAGCAAACATTTAAAACTTTGGTTAAAAAAAAACATGCTTTTCACAAACATCAGTATTGAACTCAATACCAAAATAGGCTTTTCAAACCATTTCCCATATATTCTCCAATAAATATAAATCTGGTTAAAAGATGATGTCATGTAGGGCCTATTCTGGTTTCTCCTCAAGAGCTGAGTTAGCAGGAGGAAATCCTGAGACACAAAGAGAATGTGATTAAAGGGCAACTCCACCAATCTTACACATTGAAGTTTGTTTACAGGTCTAACTACTGCACATGTTAATAAAGTAGCGTAAAAACCTTTTATGGCTTCAGGGGAAGCTCCATGTAATCTGATCAATTTTAAGACTATTTAAAGCATTGTGGGTAATGGAGGCACAGTGCTTTGAAAATGAAGAAGACTGCATGGAATAAAAAGGGTGAAATCTCTGGAGGAATTGATCAGATTACACGCAGCTTCCTCTGGAGCCACTAAAGGTTTCATAACACCTTTTTTTTTCCACGTAGGCAGCAGGACTCCTCAAGACCTGTAAACAATTTGTAAAATTAGCAGAGTTACCCTTTAAGAGGGACATCTTTCTCTTCAATCAATGACTGAATTTCATTTTGAAAACACAGTTAAAAAAAAACCTTTTACATAGACATGCCATTAAAATGGCAACATCACATAAATCATAAACATGTGTGACACAGTACGTCACACTCAGCCGATAAACATAAAACAAATAAAAAAAAGATTATAAAAAGTATCAAAATAGAAAAAGTAATTTTCTCTTTACAATCGTACACAATTATTCTAAACATTAAAACCTCACTAGAAATTGGATGGAAAAGACGTGTTGCGTCATCCTTCTGCTCTGCAGCGGCGAAGAGTGAAGCGTCCTCATGACTCGGTGCTCTCGGAGGATTTCTTTTTCTGTGAAGGATTTCAGAAGAGTTAGTGAGTTAAAAGAAAGATCTGAGCGGCTGAGGAAGCGCTAAACCTCATTAACATGTAGTTCTGATTCCACAGGAGCAGCATAAATCTGTGTCTTATTGAAACCGTGAAGCGAACAGTGATGCGACACCTTTTTGTGGGTGCCACTCGAGGGTGTGTGGAGGGCTTCCGTTGCTGCGGCGTCTTGCGCAGCAGCTGCAGGTGTTTCTGGGACTTCGGCTGATTTCAACTTGCTTTTCTCTGCGAGAGTGACGACAGAAAAAAAAAGTGAATTCAAGCTCACATTAAAAAAACAAACAAGAAAAATGCATATTGTCATGCTTGGTGTGACTTTTTGACTCACTTTTCTTCTTCTCTGTTTGTGGTGTCTCAGGATCGGGCGGAGGTAGTGGCTCTGTGTCAGCTGCTTTGGTTATCGATGATGAGTCTTTCTTCTTCTTCTTCTTCCCTTCAGTAATCTGCTCTGTGGCTTCCTCTCTGTCGCCGCTCTCTGATTTCTTTGTTGCCGCATCTTCTTCAGCTATCTGCTCCGAAAGCTCCCCGTTATGCTCAACTTTATCCTTAATTTTCTTCTTCTTTTCTTTAACCACCTGCTCTAAATTTTCCTCGCCATCACTGTTCTCCTTCTTCTTCTTTGTTTTCTGTTCTGTAGCAATCGGCTCAATGATTTCTTGGACGTTTTCAGAAGCCTGCTTTGAATTTTCCTCACTAACAGCTATCTTTTTCTTCTTCTTCTTCTTCTTCACTGTCTCTTCTTCAGGTATCTGCTCTGGAGTTTCTGTACTATCCATTTCCTCCTTTTTCTTCTTCTTTGCTTTCTTTTCCTCAACTACTGCTTCTGTATTTTCCTCTACTTTTTCAGCCATCTGCTCTGAATTTTCTTTGTCATCTCCAACCGTTTGTTTCGATTGTTCCTCGCTATCCGTTTTCTTCTTCTTCACTTTCTTTTCTTCAGCTGTCAGCTCTGAATTTTCCTCACACTCAGTTTTCACCTTTTTCTTCTTCTTTGTTTTCTTTTTTTCAACTACTGCTTCTGTATTTTCTTTGTCATCTTCAACCAGTTGTTCTGATTTTTCCTCACCATCAGTTTTCTCATTTTTCTTCTTCTTGGCTTTCTTCTCTTGCACTACTGGCTCTGCACTTTCCTCATGATTCAAATTTTGGTTCTTCTCTATAATTTCTTTTTCGGTGTCTCCCTTTGTTCCTTTTGTCTTTTTCTTCTCCCCCGCAACTTTATCACCCAACTCCAGCTCTGTGGCTTCACTCTTCTTTTCCTCTTTACTGTCTTTGTCTTTTCCATCTTCGCCAGCCTCATTGGTCATCTCCTCCATCTTGTCTTCTGTCTTCTCCTTTTTCTTCTTCTTCTTCTTGGGCTCAGACGCTGTCTCGTCAGTTTTTTCCTCACTGGTCGTCACAGCTTTCCTCTTCTCTTTCTTTGGAGTCTGTTTTGACGGGGGAGGAGTGGATGCCGCTGCTCCGTCCTCTACAGCGTTGATGATTTGCTCTTGGCCCGGGTCAGCAGAGGAGGTCACAGGTGCCGTCTTTTTGGGCCTGCTCTTCTTGGGTTTAACACTAATTGCGGGTGTTTTCTCCTCCGACTTTTCATTTGTTTCAACAGCATTCTGTTGAACCGGAGCTTCTGTTTTCGCGGGAGGCTTAGCCCGGGGTTTCCTAACTCTTTTCTTAGGCTGCGGTGAAGAGACGTCCAGAGCATTGATGGTGTCCATCTTGGCTACATCGGCCTCTGTGGACAGAGTAAACACGGTGAAGGCTTTGAACAAACATGGCTCCGTGGCACAAACGCTTAAGCAAGAGAAAAACACCAATGGCAAACACGCGGCTGCTGTTTGTATGAAATCACTGTTTTCCAGGGTGAGGCGGTTCGTGGGTGGTGCTGTCCCGTCTGGCGGCTGTCTTTCTCCCTTTGGGTGAAGGGACCCAGCTCTCCCCGTCCTTTCATCTCCCAACATGTCCCGCATTTTCCAACCCTTTCCAACGACTTTCTCCAACCTTCATTCGGTCTCTCTTTCCAATGTGAAAACCTCCCCAAAACACTCATTTTCCTTCTCACCTGGAGTCCCAAACCTGAATATCTGAATTGTTTCAGTTTGGGAACTGGTGCCGGGAAATAATGACATGGTTGCTCAAAACTATCCAGAGGCCAGTTTTTTTGTAAACTTGGTAAAACAGCTGTATTTTTGTAGAATTTCTCACAATAAAACTCTTCGCCCACTTAAGTAAGCTACAGCTGATGTCTCAGTGTGAAGAGAAAATATGGTTTGTTGCATTTTTTTATTCACATTTTCTTCATCCTTTTCGTACTTGCACGGAAATGATGCAGTCAGCACTTAAAGCACATAGTTACCCGTCATCTGCAGGCACAGCTTCTTCCATTTCTCCACGTCCAAACTGCTGTCAGAGTCTGAATCATCTCCTCCAGCAGACACAACCTCGGCAGATTTCCCCTCAGCCTTTATCCTTTTCACTGGCACAGCCTAAGAAAAACAAAAAAGAAGAATCTACCGAGTAACCAGGACCAGTTGTTAAACCGGTTACTCAACGGTTGCGTAAAAAAAAATGAAAACCTCACCTTCTTTTTTTGCGTCGCTGCTTTTTTTGCAGGTTTCTCCTTCTTTTTGTTTGCCGTGGCTGGAAATAAAAGGAGAATATTAACAGGTTAAACATGTATTCAAGTGCACGACCGAACTATCACCCCTTTCTTCTTCTGTGGTAAATCTCTGTCAGACGTACCGACAGGAGATGCTGTTGCTGCACCGTCCTGCTTGGAGGTGCTGCTGCTTTTCTTCTTGGGACTTTTGACCTGAGAAGAGGCGGCATCAGCTTTAGTCTCTGCAGCGTGATGCGTTCTATTTATTTTAACATAAAAAAACATCAGCGTAGTCATCGTGCATGCGGTGTATTTTCCGTCTCACCTGTGGCGGTAGACTCTGACTCAGCTCCCCGCCGCTTGAGGTGGTTGGAGGTCGGGTTTTTGCAGCTAATGCGGGATGTAGTCCAGTTGGTGTAAGATGAAAAGAGAAAAAAAACAAACTCATGCATATCTGCCTTTTCCAAGTTTCTAAAAACAATTCTACTACAAGAGTTCTGTTAGAAAGCTTTTAGGTGGAAGGAAAAAGCCCAAGTGATTGAAACAAGTTGGAGACAAAGACCTCTGATTGACCCACATCTCCAATACTGGAGGATTCAAAAATGAAAAGAAAAGTCAATGTAATTATCAGGCCTCGCTCCACACTATGTATCTGAATCTGTGAGAAAGAAGCAATCATACCCTTCGTTGGACTCTTTCTTGGTTCTTTAGATTTAGACTTCTTGGTTGAGCCCGGCTGCTTTTTCCTTTTTGAGTTCCTGACGGGAGGAGAGACAACACTTAGCACACACGTATGGAAGGAGATGAGACTTTGTGATGCGGTAACCATCTCAGGAAATCAAATCTAAGTTCCACGGTATACGTTATTACACAATTAATATAAGTATTAGCAGTTCATGGACCCTTAAAGTAACCAAAACAGAAGGATTTATCTTTTTGGTTGAACAAACGACATGAAACCTGCGACATAAATGTAAGTGTATCTATTTCTAACAACACAAATATGGCAGAATTCAATACTGTCCAGTATGATAACCGTCACTCTCACACCACTGTATACTGTGAGACTCTAACGTCATCACCACCAACAATGTCAACTCAAGGTGTTTTCATTTTCGCCATCAACTGAGAAACACTCACTTCAACCAGGAACTGTAGATGTCCAGTAACGACGCAGATATTTCCGTCTCCCCCTGCAGAAATCCAAACATCAAACCACACAATGATTAGACAGCTGATCAGATGTTATATATCACACATCGCATCATACAGTCTTGTTGTCGACATGAAAGTAATCACACTCATGTCTCCAAAGAATTGATTGTAATGTGTTGAGTGGAACGTATCGTGGAAGAGTTTTCCATGTAATAATCTGCGCCTACTGACAACTCACTGTATCACAACACAATCGATTTAGCTGTATTTTGATATGAGACACTATCCTTTTACTGAAGACACAATCAACAGTGAGTCCTGACTGGCTGATATAAACAGCTCCTGATGAAACGGTGAATCAACTGTTCGTCAACTGTCAAATTAATCGACTATTTCGATCATCAATTAATCGGTTTGGGTAATATTTCAGGAAAGAAAAAAGTCAACGCTCTCTGATTGCAGCTTACTGTAAGTCAATACTATCTGATTTCTTTATTCCTCTTGACAGTAAACTGAATCTCTCTAGTTTAGGGACAAAACAACATTTCATAAAAATCTGTGGGAGCCAACAGAGAGAACGCAGGTAAACAGACTTATAACTGTAAACACTCATTTTAAGCCTCTTTTATGATTCATAACTTCTATGAGATGATAACTGGAAGGTAGAGGAGAGTTTTGCACGGGCCTACTACACATTAAGTGACAGTTAACAGCAAGAGGAAACTACTAATGCTCAGAATAAGTAAGCAGAACACTCTGTAGGTTGATGGTGATCTTTTCCAAGCCGTGACATGTTGTGCAGCACTTGAAACACTGTTGCAGATCTGTCTCTGTGTTTGTGTGTGTGTGTGTGTGTGTGTGTGTGTGTGTACAGTGTTGACCTGTGGGCTGTGCCTCTGGAGTTCATCTGCAGCTGAGTGGAAACCATGCTCCTTCAAATGGCGGTAGATCAGCCGGGTGAGCTCGTGTGCTGATGCGTTCACGGACATACTCGACACGCGGAGAACGCGACAGAAGAACAAACGACGGGAGCGACTACAAAAGATCTCATATTAGAAGCGGCCACATGTTGTACAGAGCCACTTCTACCACTCCACTAAAACACGCATGGGAGCATATTGAACTCTCAACTCAGGAAGTAGTTTCGTTTGCCGCCGCAATGCATTCTGGGAGCTGTAGTGCTTCAGCGGGAAAAGCCACGGTACAGGCCGAGGTAGGCTACTCAGATCTTGAACGCAAGTAGAAGTAGTAATACCACCGTGTACATATACTCTGCTACAAGCAAAAGTCCTGCTTTAACTCCAGGAAAAGTACAAAAGTGTCAGCATGTAAATATGTGTGAAAAACAGAAAGTAAAAGCTCTCATTATGCAGAATCATAATCATACATTATTGTGTCACACATATTGCTAAATTAATATATGCATTACTATAATCATTTTAACTTATTTTTAAATAACACAATTTATATATATCCATATATGTTTAAGTGGAGTAAAAAGTACAATATTTACCTCTTAATTATAGTTGAGTAGATAAATAATGTAGTAGCAAATGGAGTACAAGCGCCTTAAAATATTTACCACTACTGGGTAAAATATTCATCGTTTGACAGTTATGTAAAAGTTATTGAGAAGAAAAGTGTTATCAGCAGTCTGTGGTTTGTATCTATTCAGCCGTCTGTCTGGTCTAATCCGTCACGGTGTGCAATGTCACCTCTATTTGCTTTTTTAAACTGAATATCATGGATTACTGTGTAATTTACTCCTTACTCTTCTGTTTGCCCATAACTCTCCTGTGATTTTGGTCATCAATTCAAACTCAGTTTCAGCAGGTTGCGTGTCCTGTCTCAGGAAGGCCTGTGTAATTTGGATCAATCTAGTCATATGGGTGATTTTCCCCAAGGGCAATCTGATTTTGCTGTAATATTAATGGTCTGATCTATACTTCTGGCAGTACGTAGGCTCCCTTTCTGCTGCAGAGGCTTTTATGGTTTCTGGTTGTTTTATATCACTGAAAGAAAAAAGCAGCACCTGATCATGCTCATTTCATTTTACATTTTGTTGATCCTGCCTTTGATTTACAATTCTTCCAGCCATTGCATGTATTACAAAAGCTCCAAACATTTAGTTTTCTTGTTCTTGGAAGTTTTAGAATACAAACTTTCAGTCCTAGAATGAAACTAACTTCTTCCCTCTCTGACAAAGATCCCCTGAATCCAGAAAATATGACAGTATTTAGTGAAGTGTAGATAAAACGTGATAAAGTGTCCTCCATAGGGTGCCCTTACAGTGAACACATAGTGGGTATAGTGCCCTCTCTGCATTTCTGTACACTGGTGCCCTTTTTATTTGGAGTTTTTCACCCCTGCCCCTCAGATTTTTGAGTCCGCCACTTTGTGAACCTTAAAAGCATTCCTCACAAATTTTAAATAAAAAAGAACAGTGGCAGATGGTTTCTTTCAAAGCGAGCCCAGATACCTCCAGCTTTATAACTGTGTGCACACACACTTAAAGGTGAGAAATGAGAGGGGGGCGCCAACACGGACCACTGGCTCATACTGAAGGAAATAACACCGGTGTTATCCTGTAAGTCTTAAAATGAAAACCACCTCCTCTTGTCCCTTCTGGCTTCCATTTCTGCTGCTACTCTTGTGGCCGTGGGTTACTTTACCCAGCTCTCGTCTTTAATCTCCTCATGTTGGAAACACATCCTTCACCCACAGAGCCTGACGATCCACAAGCTGTCAAGTCAAATCAGAAACCTTTCAAAAGCTGCCAGGAAGGTCGATCTCCCCTCCATCAGGTGTGTGTGGATAAAAGCACAACTTTTTTTTTTTTCAACTGAAGGTGTCTGAACACAACAGGCTGCCAGGCAGTAGATCTGAGAGAGCTGGTGGTGAGACCTTGGGTCAAGTTAAAGGAGCGTATTGGGTAAGCAGGAGCTGACAGACCTGAAAGAGTCCCATTCATCGAGCAAAACCAGGAAGGAAAGCAGTGCGTATTCCAAACTCAACGTCAGGGCTCAGTGGGTCTCACCAAGCTTGATTTCACCATCTTACACACATTGCGCACACACTGCAGGTTTGGCAACGTATACGAGGCTCACTCAGCTCCTATTTTCACAGTGTTGATGGGACAGACCACCAAGGTTTTATGGAAGAATAAGTATTTGTATAATAAGAAACTGAATATTTCCTCCGCCGACGTTTCCTATAAATATCATAATATATTGAACTAATAACCGATGTGTGTTGATAAGCATTTTGACAAGAGGGGTGAAGTTACTGAAGCAGAGAACATCTTGGAGCGCATGAACAAGGAGCAGACCGTTTCCCTCGGCTTTGATGACATGTTGTAGTAAAAGCGACTGGGATATTTGTACAGGTTACCCTTGTAAATGGCACTCTGTCTCACAGGAAATAAATCCATTCACATTCCAAACGTTCAGCAGCTTCCATCTGCGCTTGCTCCGCAGGTAATTACCCCCAGACTACAGCCGGCCAGATCTGTTATGACTGGGCACCTTTAATGTGTCACAACCTGTCAGGTTTTTTTGCTCAATTTCAAGTAGAAAAACTTTCTGATGTATTGATAGCTCATTTGAAAAGATTATGGCTCATTAGTTAATTGATATAAGAGTAACAACCTATTTGATGGAGCTGCGGGAGGGTCATAATGAAGTGTTGTGTCTGGCCTTCCTGCCCAGGTGCTGCCGCGGCTCCGCTGCATGAGCCAAATCAAACACACCTTGAGTCAGGGGCCGAGGCCAGCGCTCCGCCTCACCTGTGAGGTCCCACCTGGTACGACATAATGTGTGGACCGTAAAACTGCCCCAGAGAGAGAGAAGGAGAGAGAATGCTTAAACATCGAGATCTTACTCTTCTTCAGACTCATTTTCGTGTGCTTCTTTAACACAGCAGATAGTGATCGTGGTTGTTGCTGTTGAAGCTGACACAGGCTACATGGTTAACCACATCCACTGGGTGAGCGCCACACCCACACCCGCAGGTGCACTCATTCACAGACCTGTTTCTATTATGTTATTGCGCGGTTTTTAGCATAAATCTTATTATCTAGGCCTATACAAAGGCAAAACGAGAAAATAGTTGGTCGAAAGCTAAGTTACGACCTGAATTGTAACTTTTGATGTGTGTTGTAACACATGATTTTCAGATAAATGTATGAGATCTGTGAAAACAACAACAACAAAAAAAGTGGATACCCAAGAAAGTAAATGATAGTAACTGCACTCTCGCATTGAGTGCCTTTGTAAATAGTCGCTCCGACCACCGGAGGTCACTTTGGCAAAAACTAGACTGTTCGTAAGTGTTTCATGAACTGAAGTCACTAAAATAACTCAACACACAGAGAGGAGGGAGCTGTTTGTCTGTGTAACGTTAGCTAGTAGTCTGCATGTCTAAAACACATTTGATTGGCATTTTGTAGTGTTTCTCATCACCTCTCACATTGTCATCCTACTCACTGCTGACAAGTAGAGCTTCATTCTGTGTTAAAGTACATATCGATTGAGGAAACAGCGAGTTAGACAGCTAAATCAAAGAGCGCTCAGCCCCTATCATTCAAAAGCTAGCCTTAATCAACTTTTAATTCAAAAACTAAATCGAGCGGTAAATCCAGTCATGATTGGTCAACCCTGCCTGCTAACTTCTGCTGAAGCTAATTAACTCGTATATGTAGTTTGTTAACCAGCCTGAAACCCCGTCAGCTCTCCTGCCAGCTTCAGCTGTTGTCTGGCCTTACAGGGCAAAGATCTGTCAGTGGTTGTTACATGTACATTATTGAAGCCTGTTGAATGAAGCTAAACTGACCTGAAAGAGAAAGATGAGTGTCATTTGCCCTAAAATTACCCCTGATTTGATGAACTGATGGTGAAAAAATGAAAACAGATGAATAAATGTTGAGCGAGCTCTGGAGACAAAGGTACTTTTGTACATAGTAGAGGAGCGACGAGCTGAATACACTCCTATTGAAGTTAAGGTTTTGGCTGGCAGGTTGGCGCACAGGAAGAAAGAAAAACCTCCATCCAGTCTTACTCAGATTAGAAAATTGGGGTAAGAGGGGAAGTAATGTGCAGGTTTACTGGCAGGGCCGTGTTGATTAGAAAGGGGGTAGTGTTCACGGTGAAGGGGAGCAGCCGTATTCAGTAACAGCACCTCTTCCTTTAGCCAAAGCCAACATCTGGTGCCGACCGACACACCGCAGCAGCGGCAGCACCCCCCACTCTCTGCTTCCCTTTCAACTTATTATTGCGTTTTATGGTTACCCAAAAAAGGCTTAGAACCTGTTCGGAAAGTGACGTCAAAATTAAAGGAGGTTGGTTAAACACACAACAGTTTTTACTGCCTTTGCTGTTTGTTAAGAAAACCGTACTCTTGATGCTTCAGTCGTGAGCCTCTCTAAAGGTTGAAGTAATGAGCTTCTTCTGAATGAAACCAAGCTTTCATTGTGTTTTATGTATCCACTTTCAATTAAGAAGCAGTGAAAAGGGAGTGCTGTTAAATTCACGATGTTCCACGACACTCTGTTCACATCCTCTGCAAGAAATTGGATGAATTAGGAGGTCGACACACAACCAGCAAACACAGATGTTCACAACAATAAAAGGCATCTTTCTGAAGCTGCCTGATCAGGGTGTTAATCTTATGTTTAACCTAGTCTTAGTTCTGGGAATTTATGTAAAACAATCCTAAAACACACATAATCATAGCTGTTGTTGAACCATTTGGACTACCGGCATGGTTTTGGGCTCTTTTGAAAGGTAATAATAACTCATTATAGTTATTTGTTTTCCTTATTTACATAAACTGCTTAGGTAGAAAAACAGCACATCCAAAGAGCAAAATGCATAAAACTATAGCAACTTGTTTAACTTCCATGTTTAGGGCTTTAAAAACTGATATAAACTTTATGTTAATGCTTTTAAAAACTCATTGGCTACATGATGCATCAATCATCTGGAGGCGGAAGTTTAAGTGGCTCAGGAGAGATAATAGAGGGTTGGTGACTTGTCTTCACGATCACTCATGGGTTGTTGTAGGCTCTAGGGCGGGCATAGAAGCTCATATCTGCTCAAACGAGCTGTCAATCAAAAGGCGTGCGGAGGTTTAATGCCGTCTGCTGCGGAGTTGTTTGCCACTTGGTCACTGTTTAATCATGAAAGACTGTATTTTGGATTAGATATTTATTGATGTTGATCTGCTGGACATTTGGGAATAAGAGTTTGTGTTGGAGTTTGATGCACTACTGAAACACTCAGACTCGTCCTTTTGCAAAAACGTCCTACCTGCTAGTTTGTTAGTTTGTTTGTTTGTGCGTTTGTTGAATGTACCTTGCTGATGTGGTTTTATTTCAATATGGTTCTAATGAATAGAATCACGAGAATCAAATCTTGCTAGTGATGTATGACATGACTTTACACTGAAAGTTAGGTGTTTGAGTCTAAGACTGTGATCTGCACACCAAACTTCCACTGAGTCACATATCACCTCATCGTGACGGGTTCGATAGACCAGAGTGACCTTCTCTGACACACCTGGACACATGACCGCTTACTGTGCTTGAATCAAGCTCTAACTAGAATTAGACTGCTGCGGTTTACGAGAATGCTAATAAATTAACATATTTCTTTATTCTTAGCTCATTTTGACATTTAGCAGCAGCCCAAAATAAGTTATGACAAACAAAAAACCTGAAAATAACCCTCAAAAAACCGCAAATGGTGTTTATTCAACATTTAAGGGTCAATGAAACGCCTACTTGGGGTGTATTGTAAGGTAGCTGTGCTCCATGAATACCATAATCAGACCATTTCTTGGCTAATGCTTGAATTCTTTTGGCTTCAGGACATCTGCGGTATCAACCTATGACCGTCTTCTCAGACTACAAATGATGACGAGTTTGTGGGCGCATGCTTGTGTTAATATTTGCGTGCATGTGTGTTGCTTGAGTGTGTGTAGTGGTGTTAGTTGTGAGTAACAGTATTTGTTGACACGGTGAGTTCCCGCTGCTACTCCTCTGACCAACAGAAAACAGATGAGTCACATCTCATAAGTGTGGCTGCCCCAAAAGACCTGGAGACTCGTACTTTCCTGGCAACACACACACTCTGCAACATCCCTGATCTGTCTCTGGGTCGACTTTTGCAACCTGTTGTTCGCACATTTTTAAACTTATAAATAACATCAACCCAGGCAGTGTGATTGCTTAACATCGCTCTGGTTTTTGCTGCCGTCCAAGCCGCTCCCACCAGGAAAACTACATAAATAAACACGATGGTGTAAAGCTTCAGGTGCACCTCAATCATTTTTTTCTTTTCTCTCTCTCTCCTGGCTTGACCTGCCTTCAACTCAGAGGCTCTTCTCCTCAAAATTTCTCAGCTGCACACCCGCTACCACAGCTTCATGCCCTTTACGGGAGCTCATGCTTCCTTTAGCTGCCCCGCGACCTCCACGTCCACAAGTCTCTCCATAACCAATATCAATATTTGCGAGGTATGATGTTTTACCTTCCAGCGTGTTGACCAACTCCTGGCTTCCACTGATCTCAATTTTTACGTGTGGACTGTGTTTCACCTCAGCGACCTCCAGCTCTTTAACAGTTAATTAAGAAAAAGTTCTGACACTCAGGGAATGTACAGAAGATGAAAATATTTGGACCTCTTTTTAAATCAATACACTGCACTGTATCTAGAAATTGGGGCATCAGTTGGGGCTCCATGACACCGTGGTTGTTGATACTTTTGGTCCTGTAAGTCTGTAAGTAGGCGACCATGTCACATAATGCAGAGGAAATTTGACGTGCTATAAGCCACTTTCATGTGACAGGTACTGTTTATGAAACCATGACTGAATATGAAAAGACCACAACCAGGTGGCAGCTTTGCATTCAAAGGGGGTTGGCCAATGGTAATAAGGCATCAATCAACCCTGGCATAACAAAGCCAATTCTTTTTATAAACATGATTCAGTTGTCCTTAAAAGACAGATTATAACCTGTTAAAAAATCTACAATTCAAGCTTGTAAAGATTTGACGTTCTTTCATAATGACTCACACGAGAAGTGAGAGTCACCGCAGGCGTCCAGTTTCAGCTTACAAATGAACACGACTGGACACCAGACTGAAAACAGTCTCTGAGACGGATGACAGTTTGAAGGCAGGGGATATAGTATGGAGGTGATTTACAGCAGCTTCGATCAGGACTATGACTTCAGGGACAACAAAGACAGCAGAGGGGGACAGGAGAGGCATGAAGCAAGAGAGAGAGTCAGGCTTCAGCAGTGGGTGAGAACGGCCTGTAGAGCTAGATTTTTTTATTTACAGCTTACTCAGTGAATTAAGGTTTTATTTTTAACAAAACAAAAGTGATTGCGGAAAGGTTTTGGTGAGTTTGTGAGTTTTGTTTCTCTCAGTTTTGAATTCAGTGTGTTTAACGATGAGTTAACAGGACAATTAAGCTTGTCTTAGTTCGGTAAAAGAGAAAAACTTGAATTCAGAAGGTGTACAGTTGTACTTTCAGGAGTAGTTGTAAAATAATTGCGAGAATGTCTTCATGCTTGACATCTTTTGCGCTTATTTTTTTAAGTATGTTTTATTAGAAAGTCAAGAGCTTCTTTCTCTGAGCTCAAACTAATCAGACTTTCACCTCGTCAGGTAAGTGGTGTTATGAGACGGGACGTGCTGCGGCTAGCTGGTTAGCATGCTTACTGCACCACAATACAAATCTTTCACACGACTCAACCCTGTCATACCTTCAAATTCTGATGATTATTCCAGTTCAGTTTTTGAATGTTGTAAACTAAAATTAAACTGTCCATCTTTTACAAATTGCCCCTCTACAAATCCCACTGTAGCATATCTTCTTCTCTCGATCTACATATCATCCTTTACAATCAACATTTAAAACAAATTAAATAAGTTCCCTTCATATTTCTTTGATTCCTCATCAAAGTGAATCTGCAACATGATGAAGCAATTCATGCACTCAGGAGCTGTGGCTGAGGCTGTGCAGTCGTGCTGCCTTCTGTTGACCCGCTGGATGATTTGTCAAGTGGTTCTTTGACGCCTGGTTAGAGATGTTATCAGGGTCTGGGAAGTCTGCTCTGTCTCTCTCCTCAGGTCTGCTGCACTCGTAAAACAGCAGGAATAATAAGAGAGTGTTTGTGAGCGCGGTGGAGTGGAGTCGGCGAACAGTGTCCTTGATTGTGTCTGTAGGGCCCCGGAGTCGCCCTGAGACTCAAATCCCCCCCACACACCGTGTTTTTTCTGAGTGAGGGTCTTTCTGTAGAGTCTCTGTCATCCACTGCTAAACCAGGTCAGATGGGAATTACTTTTTTTTTTTCGTGCTTTCTAGTAATTTGTAGAGCTGGCAGTGTGGTTCGTTGAAAACAAATTACCATGAAACGGCGTAAATGAGAGAAG
>CAEMYA010000500.1:531675-558774 GCA_903131615.1 Diplodus sargus
ACTCTGAGACAAGACGTCTCAGGACAACTGGTCTGCTCAGTCAGCAACCACGTCAGTCGGATGTCGACCTGTGGTGAGTGAGAAGATGAGTGGAAAACAGTTTGATGATTATGACGCTGAAGATTAGCTGACATCAGTTATCCATCTATTTCTTTTCTGTAGGCTTCAGATTCACTGACTGCAGCTTATCCAATGGGATGCACTTATCACAGAGAGTGCTTGTAACCAGCCAAACCCAGTGTGCTGATCCAGCAACAGCCCCGACCGTGATCACAGTAACAGAGGCGTCCTCTGTGGGTAAGAAGAGGTCACATCATGATGTCCATAAAACTGACCCATGATACGAAAGTCAAATCCCCCTGATTTTTTGTGTCTCTTTATCTGAACAGATCAGTCGCTGCTCATCTGTGGTGTGCGAACAGCTGTGGTGATTCTTATATTGATCGGGATTGGCGTCTATTTTGTTTGGAAGAAGAAGAAATATGAGAAAGCTGAAGGCTCTGCCGTCCCTGAAGAGATGGACTATGAGAACTCTGTTGTGATGGTTGAAATGAGAAGTTCTGCATCTGAACTTTAACTGATCAGCTATTGGCTGTACGTCTTTATGGATGTGAAAATATGATTTAGAGAGGAAATTCACTTCTGCTTTATATTCTTATCAAATTCACTTCCTGGCACCAATTCAACGTTCTGATGGTCCTGCCTGCATCTCAAAACTGGCTACATGCAAACCTAGTTTCCCACTAATGGTTCACAGAGGAGTTACTGTTGTTTATGGATAATTCTGTATTCAGTAAAACCTTATCCATCTTGTGATTAACACAGGAAGCATCACTGTGACGTCTGAGGATGTCGTTTGAAGTTT
Source organism: Diplodus sargus (assembly GCA_903131615.1). Taxonomy (NCBI): domain Eukaryota; kingdom Metazoa; phylum Chordata; class Actinopteri; order Spariformes; family Sparidae; genus Diplodus; species Diplodus sargus. Next base: position 532,541 of record CAEMYA010000500.1, read on the forward strand.
TCTTGTTTGACGTAGTCCAGTATCGAGACGGATAAATAAAACACAAGCCCTGATGATGATGCTGTTTTCATATAAGTGCATACAAACATCCTGAGGATGTAAATATCAGAAATGATTCATACCATTTTGTGAATTCATGTGGATTCAATTAGACTAAGTGGATGCAGTGTGACAAAGTAAAAATCACAAGTCTTGATGGTCTCATGACTGAAAGCGTTGTCATGAAAGTTGTTTCTAAGAGTTTTTGATGCAACACACACGTCTAAGATCTTTATAGTTATTAACACTTTGTCAGGTCAAGGTGAAAATTTAAAGCAACATAAAACATGTTTATTGATGTTCCATCAAGTAAATTCAACCTGCATTCATCTTTGCTCTGATGTCAAAATAGATGAGTAAAGTTTACTTGTTTTACTTTTTCGATGAGTTCATTATTGTGTAAAGCTCAAAGGACACAAGAAGATGTTTCATATGAGGAGAAATCAACTTGTCAAGCAGATGACGTGTTGTTTCTGACATTTTTAGTTTTCATGACTTTGCAAGTAATTACGAAATTTACTCAGCTTCCTCTTTCACCTCCGGACTGTACTATTTTAAGAAAACCCCGCTTGGTCTGAGCTGTCACATCTTCTATCCGAAGTTGATCGCTGATTGCTTCTTTGTTTCATTTTTCTCCTCTTTTTCTGCGACATTTGAGGCTGCTCAGCTTAAGATCTGCATGTTTGCTGTTGAATAAAGTAGAGAGGTTTGTCTGGAAGCTGCTGACTGGATCCACAGAGGCTGAACACTGAGGAGACATGGAGGCTGTGATCGGACTGTTGCTGATGCTGCTCGAAGTCTCTCATGGTGAGATGCTGAACTTTTATTTAATTTGACACATTTCATACATGTGTGAGATCGACTATGTTGAAAAAGTACAGTTTGACATCATCTTCATTTAATTAAAAAAACGTTCTACGTTGGTATTTTAAATGTAGGCTTGTGTATAATACTATTTAATTACTGTACGACTGTAAATTCAAGCAGCCTTCTTTTGCCTACTGATATTGAAATACATATACCAGATACAACAAAAAATGTTCATGCACAGTTTACAATGAGTGAAAGAGGCTTAAGAACAATGTCTTACAGAAAGATTTCTACCTAAGTAACTCAACTTAAAATGTTGATTTACATACATTTGATACATGTATACTCATAGTTTGGTCTGAGGAGATACACACACAAAAAAGTGTTTGATAAACAATACATTAATTATAAATATTAAAGTTTGTTAATACATGAAAAGCTTTAGATTATTGAAACAAATATACAACATTTCCTTATTTAGTAGAAAGGGTACATTTCTTATATCATGATTTTTAAAACAAAAACAAATGTAAAAATGTAGGACTGTTTTATTTCATATATATCTTCACATATATTATATACTTGTATGCATTATAAGTTATGATTACTGATGAATTATCATGTGAGGAGCATTTCAATATGGGCATGTTCGAGCTCATTTGATTGTCTTTACAGTCTGTTGGTTAGTTTCACCACTGTCACTGTTTCAAATGTCCAGGTGTGGAAACCTACTGTGACGGCAGAATCAATGGAGCTCAGTGTTATGGAGCTTTGGGAGGAACTGTGGTCCTCCGGCTGATGGACAGCACCTCAGGAATAAGCAAATACAGATGGGTCAAAAACGAAACAGAAATACTCAGTTGGAGAAGAGATAAGTTTATAACTAATCTGTTAGAAACCAGATCCTCATTTACTCCCAGTGATGGAACGTTTAGGATCAATAACCTGAGCAGGTCTGAAGGTGGTGAATGTACTCTGAAAAGCTTTGATTTGAAAGGATACAAATTTAAGCCTGTAACTCTAAAGTTGAACATTCAAGGTAAATAACAGTTTTTTTTTACATACATGACTTATTCTATTGCTAAACTACATATTTATTCTTCATATATCTGTATCTACTGTAACACTCTACTCTAACTATAATTACTCATTCTAATGTAATTTATAACGCTACAACCAATTCACTGTATATTGTATATATTTCCAGATTGTCGACTTTATTACGTTAATATTTATTTTATTGTCTACTTTATTTTATCTTTTTATTGTCTACTTTAATATTTCATTTTATTTTATTTTATTATCTATTTTAGTATTTTTTTTCTACTTTGCACAAAGCATTGGATCAAAAACAATTTCTGATCCTTCAGCTCCTGTGTCCTCTGTCCTGCTGGTCTCTGAGTGTCTGTCCCAGGGAGAGATGAGGGTGTCCTGCTCCTCTGAGGGAGGGGACAGTCCTCAGTACAGCTGGACTCTGGATGGACACACACTGACAGACGCTCAGCTCCTCTCTGGAAATAAAGACAGTAACACCATCACTCTGAGACAAGACGTCTCAGGACTACTGGTCTGCTCAGTCAGCAACCACGTCAGTCGGATGTCGACCTGTGGTGAGTGAGAAGATGAGTGGAAAACAGTTTGATGATTATGACGCTGAAGATTAGCTGACATCAGTTATCGATCTATTTCTTTTCTGTAGGCTTCAGATTTACTGACTGCAGCTTATCCAATGGGATGCACTTATCACAGAGAGTGCTTGTAACCAGCCAAACCCAGTGTACTGATCCAGCAACAGCCCCGACCAGGCCTCTGTTACCACAGTAACAGAGGCGTCCTCTGTGGGTAAGAAGAGTCACATCATGATGTGATTAAACTCTCCACTCACTAATCAAAGTGTTGCATATTCCAGCAGAGATGACCCATGGTGCTAAAGTCAAAATCCACACCTGATTTTTGTGCTTCTTCATCTGAACAGATCAGTCGCTGCTCATCTGTGGTCTGCGAGCAGCTGTGGTGATTCTAATGCTAGTCGGGATTGCTGTTTTCTTTGTTTGTAAGAAGAAGAAATATGAGAAAGCTGAAGGCTCTGCTGTCCCTGAAGAGATGGACTATGAGAACTCTGTTGTGATGGTTGAAATGAGAAGTTCTGCATCTTAACTTTAACTTTCTGAACCAACATCTCAGTGTCGCCTCTCAGCTGCTGTGATTGGACACGAATCTTCATGGATGTAAAAATAGATTAGAGTCAAAATCATAATCTCTTCTTATTCCTCTCAAATTCACTTCTCAGCAGCTCACAAACACCTTCCCATAATAAGTCTCCAAGTGTTTTCTTCATTTGTGTTACTGTGGAAGCTCTGATTGAACAAAGGTTATGTGTTGTGACTCAGGTTCTATGATCACAAGTGGAGCTATCTGACTTTCATGTTTCATATATGTTTGATATTTTTCTTCACAGAGAAACGTTGATGTTCATGTAGATAAATAGTTTTCGCTTTTGAGTCTGTCCATTCTAAAAATGTTGATCTGGCCTCTAAAAGACCAAAATGTCATTTCATGAGCACATTCACACATGTGATTTAAATGTTTGAGTCTGAAAATATTTAATTATGTCAATAATGATTTTCTGTTTTTCTCGTCTGACCATAATTACAAATATGTTAATTCTGTTTTTGAGTAATAATGTAAATAATGTCAAATTTATTTGAATCAAGCTTTAATTTCGTTGCTTTTGTTTGTTCTATATTCAAAACCTGTCAGTCAGTCATGTGACATCAGTCAGTTTATGACATTTTGATCATGAACTGTTCCTTTAATGTTGCTGACACCAGACTTATCATCAGTATCAGCTGTGAGGTTTCCCTCTACTGGTTCTCAGAGGTAACTGTTGTTGCTTTCATTGACTGAACATGTGCAGCATCTACACACAGCAGGTGGTGGTATGCTCCTTTAATAATGTTTTGTGAGCAGCCGATAAACACAGAGAGGAACAACAAACACACTGTTGTCGTGCTCATAACGCCGAACTGCTGCACCTGTGTAGAGCTACGCAGTGTAGACAGGAGCCAGAGATGTTGTCACTGGTGTGGATTTGTTTTAACAAGAAGAACATAAGAAAAGTCTTACCACAGTTATGGAATATCAAATAAACCATCAAAAGCAGAAAGAGCACTAATCACTAAAAAATAATGAAGGAGCTTTTACTGCTCATGTTGCTTTACTAAAACAATCTGCTCACTAGATATTGAATGTAAATGATGCTTGTTTGTATAGAATACTGAACAGAAAGTATTTATAGAGCCGTTAATGTCTTAAGAATCCTTAATAAAACATTCTGCCTCTCTAGACATTTACTGTTTGTTGCTGCAAGTGTAATGTCAGAATGATTTCTATATTTACATGTTATTTACATATTTAGATACATGAGCTTCAAACCCAGAAGATTACAGAGAAATAGCTCCAGACGACTGTGGGCCAACAGCACAGTGTGGTTATGTTTATGTTAGATTAGATAAAGTTGATGCAATGAAACACTAAAATAATAGTTATTTCACAGTCCAGAGTTTTTGATCCAACACATGTCTAAGAGTTTAAAAGTTATTAAAACTTTGTGTCCTCCATGTAAAAATTTGAAGCAAAATGACAGAAACATATTACATCATGTAAATTCAACCTGCACTCTTCTTTCAGTGAGTTCATTATTGTGCAGAGCTCAAAGGACACAACAAGATGTCTGCAACCGAAGAACACTTCCATATGAGGAGAAATCAACTTCTGAGACTTTAGATTTCATAACTTTCCAAGTAATGACCACATTAACTCAGCTTCCTCTTTCACTGCCAGACTGTACTATTTTAAAAACACTCTGCTTGTTCAGAAGTTTCACACGCTCTTTTCTGAAGTCGATCACAATGAGAAGACATTTCAGGCTGCTCAGTTGAAGATCTGCATGTTTGCTGTTGAATAAAGTAGAGAGGTTTATCTGGAAGCTGCTGACTGGATCAACAGAGGCTGAACACTGAGGAGACATGGAGGCTGTGATCGGACTGTTGCTGATGCTGCTCGGAGTCTCTCATGGTGAGATGTTGAACTTCAATTTTTAATTTGACGTTCCTGATGAAAGCTGCTTTATTTTATTCACACTCAAATTCTGTGTGTAGGAAAGATTCACTGAGTTATAAAGCTAATGCTGAATCCGAATCTCAGTCACAGAGACATCATGCCGTTACACCAGAACTAAAATTTCTTCAATATATTAGGTATCTTCTCAGATGTTTTGTTGTTTTATATTTGTTCATGGCTGTGCGGAGCAACAACATTTGAATGTCTACAAACTCTTTGATTTGACACATTTTTTGCAGTTCTGAGATCGAAAATGCTCTAAAAGTACAGTTTGACATCATCTTCAGATGTGTTGCAGCTCAAATATTCACCCACAAGTTACACATAAATGAATTAAACGTAATTAAATATGTTTTAATGATCTGAGGAGATACAACAAAAATACTTTTTCTGCTTGATGCAACTACATGTAAAATGTGAACATTAAAGTTTATTAATACATAAAAGTTTTAGAAATTAAAACATACTAAAGTTCCTTATGTAGTAGGAAGTGTAATTAACAACAAGAATGTACAAGTGTTTCATTTCATATATTTCATCATGTTTAATATGTATTTGGTTAGTTTCATCAATGTCAGTACATTATATATTGTATTTTATGTTTATGTAAAATATTTATCTGAAAAAGTGACAACTTATTATATCTGTAAAATGAATGTTGTACCTCAAAACTGTACTTTATCAGAGTACTTTAGTAAATGTACTTAGTTACATTCCACCACTGGTCACAGGCCTGTGACAGAGAGCTGCAGCAGCCTCACTGTTTCTGTAGTTCTGACTGTGTCACATTGCTATTTGTTTTTTGGAGGTTAAATTATCAAAATTATTAACTTTATTTCAATTTCTGTTTCAAAATGTCCAGGTGTGGAAACCTACTGTGATGGCAGAAAAAATGGAACTCAGTGTTCTGGAGCTTTAGGAGGAACTGTGGTCCTCCAGCTGATGGACAGCGCCTCAGGAATATACAGATACCACTTGTTCAAAAACAAAATAGTAATACTCAGTGGGAGAATTGATAGGTTAATAACTAATCTGTTAGAAAACAGATCCTCATTTACTCCCAGTGATGGAACCTTTAGGATCAATAACCTGAGCAGGACTGATGGTGGTGAATATACTCTCATAATCTTTGATTCAAGAGGACAAATGTTAGATCCTCAGGTTCTACAGCTGAACATTCAAGGTAAATAACTTTTTTTTCCTTTTTTGAGGAAATAAGTAACATTGATCAACATAAACACTTTGACTGAACAACATATATTCTATATTCTTCGTATATTTGTATCTGTGTCTTGTTCTGTATCAGAAACTGTACAGAATGACCAAGATTGTGTTGATATCTAAAGTGATGTGAGTGTGTTTCCTTCAGCTCCTGTGTCCTCTGTCCTGCTGGTCTCTGAGTGTCTGTCCCAGGGAGAGATGAGGGTGTCCTGCTCCTCTGAGGGAGGGGACAGTCCTCAGTACAGCTGGACTCTGGATGGACACAGACTGACAGACGCTCAGCTCCTCTCTGGAAATAAAGACAGTAACACCATCACTCTGAGACAAGACGTCTCAGGACAACTGGTCTGCTCAGTCAGCAACCACGTCAATAGTGTCTGGCAGAACAAAACGATATCTACCTGTGGTGAGTGAGAACATGATGAAAAATAACTCATAATTACAACACTGATTTTGAAACTCTGTGCAGCAGCGATGATCTGTTTGTTTTCTATAGGCTTCATATTCATTGACTGCATCTCCAATGGGACGCACATATCACAGTGGGTGTTTGAAGCTGATAACACTCTGTGTACTGAGTCAACAACAGCCCGTACCTCCACCACTGCGGGTAAGGAGCCTGACATCACAGTGTCAAATAAACCCTCCCCTAATAAAACAACCACCGGTCAAAATCTGCACATCAAGGATAAACACTGGTACAGTGAGTGAAACTAACTCAACTGCAGTGGATTCATTAAAACCATATCATTTTTTATATCTTTGTGTGTCCTCATAAAAAGAAAAACTTGAAGCCAGTAACACCCTGTGTGTTAAGTAAACAATAGCCCGTACCTTGACCACTGAGAGTAAGGAGAGTAACATCATAATGTCCAAAACTCTGCACTGACATCACCCACACTAATCAAACTGTTGCCTCCTCCAGCAGAGATGACCCATGGTGCTAAAGTCAAGATCCACTCCTGATTTTTGTGTCTCTTTATCTGAACAGATCAGTCGCTGCTCATCTGTGGTTTGCGAACAGCTGTGATGGTTCTTATATTGATCGGGATCGCCGTCTATTTTGTTTGTAAGAAGGAGAAATACGAGAAAGCTGAAGGCTCTGCCGTCCCTGGAGAGATGGACTATGAGAACTCTGTTGTGATGGTTGAAATGAGAAGTTCTGCAGCTGAACTTTAACTTTCTAAACCAAAATCTCAGTGTCGCCTCTTAGCTGCTGTGATTGGACACGAGTCTTCATGAATGTAAAAATAGATTAGAGTCAAAATCATAATCTCTTCTTATTCCTCCCAAATTCACTTCTCAGCAGCTCACAAACACCTTCCCATAATAAGTCTCTGAGTGTTTTCTTCATTTGTGTCACTGTGGAAGCTCTGATTGAACAAAGGTTATGTGTTGTGACTCAGGTTCTATGATCACAAGTGGAGCTGTCTGACTTTTATGTTTCATATGTGTTTGATATTTTTCTTCACAGAGAAAAGTTTATGTTTATGTAGATAAATAGTTTTCACTTTTTAGTCTGTCTATTCTAAAAATGTTGATTTGGCCTCTAAAATGCCAAACTGTCATTTAATGAGCATATTCACACATGTGATTTAAATTTTTGAGTCTGAAAATATTTAATTATGTCAATAATGTTTTTGCATTTTTCTCATCTGACCATAATTACAAATATATGTTCATTCTGTTTTTGAGTAATAATGTAAAAAATGTCAAATTTATTTTAATCAGGCTTTAATTTAGTTGCTTTTGTTTGTTCTGTCTTTAAAACCTGTCAGTTAGTCATGTGACATCAGTCAGTTTATGACATTTTGATCATGAACTGTTCCTTTAATGACAGCTGACACCAGACTCATCATCAGTATCAGGTGTGAGGTTTCCCTCTACTGGTTCTCAGAGGAGTTACTGTTGTTGCTTTCATTGACTGAACATGTGCAGCATCTACACACAGCAGGTGGTGGTATGCTCCTTTAGAATTGTTTCGTGAGCAGCCGATAAACACAGAGAGGAAGAACAAACACACTGTTGTCGTGCTCATAACGCCGAACTGCTGCACCTGTGTAGAGCTACACAGTGTAGACAGGAGCCAGAGATGTTGTCACTGGTGTGGATGTTTTTAACAAGAAGAACATAACACAAAGAAAAAGAAAAGTCTTATCACAGTTATGAAATATCAAATGAACCATCTTCGCTCATTACATCGTAGCACACACTTACACTGTGTTTATGAAACAGCAGGAAAAGTCAATCAAAGATAATCAAGGAGCTTTTACTGTTCGAGTGGCTTGAGTAAAACAATCTGTTCACTCGATGTTGAGTGTAAATGATGCTGGTTTGTACTGAAGACTTAATAAAAAAGTATCTATAGAGCTGTTAATGTCTTAAAAATCCTTAATAAAACGTTCTACCTCTCTAGACATTTACTGTTTGTTGCTGCAAGTGTAATGTCAGAACAATTTCTATATTTTAGGGCATCAAGCTTCATTGAACAGTGGTCAGTAGAGGGGGACGGATTCTAATGAGACGACAGAGAGGAAGGTGACGTGAGGGATTATACACATGAGCTTCAAAGCCAGAACGTTACAGAGAAATAGCTCCAGACCACTGTGAGCCAACAGCACAGTGTGGTTATGTTTATATTAGATTAGATAAAGTTGATGCAGTAAAACACTAAAATAATACAGTTATTTCACAGTCCAGAGTTTTTGATCCAACACATGTCAAAGATTTTAAAAGTTATTAAACTTTGTAACCTCAAAGGGAATAGTTAAAGCAAAATGACAGAAACATATTACATCAAGTAAATTCAACCTGCACTCTTCTTTCAGTGAGTTCATTATTGTGTAAAGCTCAAAGGACACAACACGATGTCTGCAACCGAAGAACACTTCCATATGAGGAGAAATCAACTTGTCATGCAGATGAAATGTTTCCGAAACTTTTAGATTTCATAACTTTGTGCTGAACACATTAACTCAGCTTCCTGTTTCACCGCCAGACTGTACTATTTAAACAACATCCTCCATGTTCAGGAGTTTCAGACTACCTTCTCTGAAATTGATCACGGAGAGAAGACGTTTGAGGCTGCTCAGTTTAAGATCTGCATGGTTTCTGTTAAATAAAGTAGAGAGGTTTGTCTGGAAGCTGCTGACTGGATCAACAGAGGCTGAACGCTGAGGAGACATGGAGGCTGTGATTGGACTGTTGCTGATGCTGCTCGGAGTCTCTCATGGTGAGATGCTGAACTTTTATGTAATTGACGGATTTTATGCATGTGTGAGATTGAATATGTTGAAAAAGTACAGTTTGACATCATCTTCAGATGTGTTGCAGCTCAAACACTGACCGACATGTTATATATAGACGAAATAAATATGACTAACTATGTTTTTATCAGCTTTGATCTCCAGTTGACTGCCAAAGATCTGTGATATTGAAACAACAAGATTTATCCAATGTTATTAAAAGAACTATTCATGTAAGACGGGAAATCCAAGCTGTTGATTTTTTTCCCCTGAAATTGAAATACAAATAACAGACACCAAAGAAATGCAAGTTTTGAGTAACATTCGTACACAATTTAAAGTGACTGAAAGAGGCTTGAAAACAATGTTTTTGTGATAAATGTGTACTTAGTGACTCAACTTAAAATGTTCATATAATGTATATATATATACATTATATACAATACAGCTTTGAGGTACCCTATTTCTTCAGACCAAACTATGGATGTATAAATATATATATATATATATATATATATATATATATATATATATATAGGGTAATAGAGTACTTTAGTAAATGTACTTAGTTACATTCCACCACTGGTCACAGGCCTGTGACAGAGAGCTGCAACAGCCTCACTGTTTCTGTAGTTCTGACTGTGTGACATTGTTATTTATTTTTTGGTCTGTCAGTTGTTAACTTTATTCCATCTTCTATTTCAAAATGTCCAGGTGTGGAAACCTACTGTGATGGCAGAATAAATGGAGCTCAGTGTTATGGAGCTTTGGGAGGAACTGTGGTCCTCCGGCTGATGGACAGCACCTCAGGAAAACACAAATACCAATGGGTCAAAAACAGAACAGTAATACTCAGTGGGAGAAAGAATAGGATAATGTTTAATCTGTTAGAAAACAGATCCTCATTTACGCCCAGTGATGGAACATTTAGGATCAACAACCTGAGCAGGACTGATGGTGGTGAATATACTCTGAAAGTCTATGATACAAGAGGACGAATGTTAGATCCTCAGATTCTACAGCTGAACATTCAAGGTAAATAACTTGTTTTGCTTATTGAGGAAATAAGTAACATTGATCAAAATAAATGCTTTGACTCAACAAAATGTTTTATATATTCTTCATATATTCGTATCTTTGTCTGTTCTCTATCAGAAACTGTATTGAATGACCAAGATTGTGTTGATATCTAAAGTGATGATGTGACAGACGCTGATAGACGCTCAGCTCCTCTCTGGAAATAAGGACAGTAATATATACATACTGTTTATATTTTTAATTTGGTCTGAGGAAATACAAACGAAATTACAATTTCAGTTTGATAAATTAGCGTTAAGACACAAATTACTTTATTATTTCTTTAACATTTCTAGATTGCTGTAAATGACAATGGATACTATTATAGTAGAATGGTTTATAATCAATTGAGTGATGAAAATTGTTAATTTTATTCCATCTTCTGTTTCAAAATGTCCAGTTGTGGAAACCTACTGTGATGGCAGAATAAATGGAGCTCAGTGTTATGGAGCTTTGGGAGGAACTTTGGTCCTCCGGCTGATGGACAGCACCTCAGGAATACTCAGATACCAGTTGTTCAAAAAGAAAAGTTTAATACTCAGTGGGAGGAAGAATAGGATAATAACTAATCAGTTAGAAAACAGATCCTCATTTACTCCCAGTGATGGAACATTTAGGATCAATAACCTGAGCAGGACTGATGGTGGTGAATATACTCTGAAATGCTTTGATTCAAGAGGACGAATGTTAGATCCTCAGATTCTACAGCTGACTATAGAAGGTAAATAAGGTTTTTATACAATTTTTTTTTTTTTTTAATGAACTTAGTCACATTGAGAAATATACACATCTTATTCTATTGCTAAACTACATGATCTTCACAATATACTGTCTGTCTTGTTCTGTATCAGAAACTGTACAGAGTAACCAAGTTTGTGTTAATATCTAAAGTGATGTGAGTGTGTTTCCTTCAGCTCCTGTGTCCTCTGTCCTGCTGGTCTCTGAGTGTCTGTCCCAGGGAGAGATGAGGGTGTCCTGCTCCTCTGAGGGAGGGGACAGTCCTCAGTACAGCTGGACTCTGGATGGACACACACTGACAGACGCTCAGCTCCTCTCTGGAAATAAAGACAGTAACACCATCACTCTGAGACAAGACGTCTCAGGACAACTGATCTGCTCAGTCAGCAACCACATCAGTAGGATGTCGACCTGTGGTGAGTGAGAAGATGAGTGGAAAACAGTTTGATGATTATGATGCTGAAGATTAGCTGACCAGTTATCGATCTATTTCTTTTCTGTAGGCTTCAGATTCACTGACTGCAGCTTATCCAATGGGATGCACTTATCACAGAGAGTGCATGTAACCAGCCAAACCAAGTGTACTGATCCAGCAACAGCTCAACCATGATCACATAGACGCCCTCTGTGGGTAAGAAGAGTCACATCATGATGTCCATGAAACTCTCCACTCACTAATCAAACTGTTGCTTCCTTCAACAGAGATGACCCATGATGCTAAAGTCAAAATCCACTCCTGATTTTTGTGTCTCTTTTTGAACAGATCAGTCGCTGCTCACCTGTGGTCTGCGAACAGCTGTGATGATTCTTATATTGATCGGGATTGCCTTCTATTTTGTTTGGAAGAAGAAGAAATATGAGAAAGCTGAAGGCTCTGCCGTCCCTGAAGAGATGGACTATGAGAACTCTGTTGTGATGGTTGAAATGAGAAGTTCTGCATCTGAACTTTAACTTTCTGAACCAACATCTCAGTGTCATTTCACACCGTGAGAGATACTGGCATATTAACAAAATATGATTCAAGTCATTCGGTCGAACTAATTTAATATAAAAATAATGATTTTATGTTTTTTTGATATTTAGAAGTGTTGATCTGTTTTGCTTTGCTTTGTTACAAACAGTAACAATGTGAAATCTTTAAAAGTATTTAATAGTATCAGTTTTATTTAAGTTGTTTTCTTGTTTCTTCTGTCTTCAAAACCTGTCAGTCTGTTTAGGTAAGCTGTTTTATTTTTATTTTCATTTTTTTAAATTTTGCAATATCGGTACTGTTTTAATATTTTAGTATGTTTTAATGAAGAATTGCCAGTGGAAGGTCACAAAACTTTGACAAGTTAAAGTTGAGAAAGAAAGATGAAGAAAACATTCAGACATTCATATTCTGTTGAATCCATCCAGGAACATTACAGACAAACAGCTTCAGCCGGTTCAGAGCCAACAGCACAATGTGAGGGTGATTATTTTTGCACCTTGGTGTGTATTTTTGACATAAATGAGGAAGTGAATTATTCAGTTGAGTTGAAGATGCTACTTCACTGTTACATAGTGAATGACACCACAATTACCAGCAAAACTAAGAGTTACATAAAACAACATGGTCACAAAGATTTTATCATGAAGTCTGACTTCACAGTTTACTGATAATCACACTTAACTTATAACAATTCACTCATGTTTACAAATTAGCAGCCAAGATGTTGAACAGTTGTCATCAAATCCTAGTTTGATGGCAGAATATTGCTGTGTTCAGTCAGTCAGTGAATGCTGGAGGGACAGCGTAACATCATGCCTCTGTGTTTTCACCTTGTTGATACACGACTCGGACAGAAGACAAAACAATATCCCTGCACTTTGTTTTCAGTCTCCACGCTGGTTGTAAACATCTACATATAGCTGGAAAAGAAATTCAAACAAATGGATCAATATCTTATAATGTTTTGAGGAATATGAGACATTAACATCCTGTCATACTGTTCAGTGAGGAACTGGTTGCCTGAAATATTCTGCTTCCTTTGACTTGTCGTCGAAAACACGAGAAGCATCACTGTGATGTCTGAGGATGTCGTGTGAGCTTTGACTGTCTGAAGTGGTCCAATATTAAAACAGACAAATAAAACATGAGCCCAGATGACGATACTGAGACTTCACTGTGTTACACAGACTTCATACAAGCATCCTGACGATGGTCCCATCCTCCTGTCTGACTGAAACACCTTTATGTCATCACGATGATGGTCTTCGGACCAAGAGGTTCAATAATAAAGTCCTTCACGGAGACAGTGATCCAATAAGTCTATATGGCTTTTTAGTTTACAAGACCTTCATAATAATTAAAGCTGTGTGACCTCAAAGTGAAAATGGATGTAAAGCAAAACAATAGAAACATTTTTGTGATGTTACTTCACACAATTGCTGAACATTCAACCTGAGTTTGTTTCACTATTTCAGATAGTTTGATGTTGTGCAAAGCTCAGTGACTGTGCATATTTGTCTGACAACTAAACTAAATGTCTGAAACAGAGAAACAGTTTTATATAAGAATCTTAAACTGGACAATTCCTGAGTTGTTTCTTAGACTTTTACGGTTGATAACTTTGCAAGTACTGACGACATCAGCTCAGCTTCCTCTTTCACCTCTGAAGTGTACTATTTTAACAACACCCTGTGTCGTCTGAGTTTCACACCTTCTTATCCAAAACTGATTTCGGATTACTTCATCTTCTTCTTCCTCTTTTTCTTCTCCTTCCTCTTTTTCTGAGACCCTTCAGACAGCTCAGTTTAAGAGCAGCTGACTGGCTCAATAGAGGCTGAACACTGAGGAGACATGGAGGCCGTTATTGGACTGTTGCTGATGCTGCTCGGAGTCTCTCATGGTGAGATGTTGAACTTTTTAATTCGACACATTTTATGTATCTGTGGGATCAAAATTGTTCCACTTTAATATATATATGTATATATATATATGTTACATGTATATCAGTACTCTATACACATTACTTATCCAATACACAGGCAAATTCTATTCCCTAAGAAATCCATTAAGGTGACATGTCTGTCTGTCTGTCTGTCTGTCCATGAACACATCACGTCAGTGTTATAGCACAGTAACTGTGCAAGATGCAATCATGAAATTCCACAGGTGTGTAGTTGAGACCAAAATGAAGGTTGAGGTTGAAGATGGGAGTGATGCGACCCATGATCACTGAGTACTCGTGTGATAATGTAGTAATGACTACTGAGTACTCATGGATTTATACGTTAATGGGCTTCATGGCCAGTGTGTTCACATCACAAGATGGTCTCTAGTTTTTCTTCACACAGCATGCCTGAATACAATGTTAACTTAGCTGTGACTCTGAACAAGTTAAGATGTAGCGTATGGTATCATTTTAATCACTGAGCATCAAAACATTTGGGGTAGACTTCACATTTCTGTGTTAGGATGTTTTGCACAGGAGATACGATTCAAAATACATTATTCAATTATGGCAGAGCGTAAAAATGATATGCCAGATTGAAAGATTTTTTGACATATCACCTGAAATATCTAGTTTCTTTCTTCTTTTGTTAATCTTAATCTGAACAAGTTTTGATGTAGTGTAGGGTATGATTGTAATCCTTGGCTATCATACATAGGGGTAGACATCAGCTTTTCTATGCTATCATGTTTGATCCAGGAGACATTATGCAGAATAAATAATTCTGTTATGGCAGAAAGTAAAACAGCTGCCATGGCTGCTGCATGGTGTATTTGCAATGGCAACACAATTCCATATCTGAAAATGTCTGATGTTTTTTGCAAATCATCTGGACAATGAATTAATGTGTGCAAAGTCTGTGCAAACCACGACTAATTTAAACGTTTCTTTATGTTGAAACTTATGTCTGTGCTTCAGTTTAGGCACAAAAGCCATTTGGTTAGGGCGAGGAAAACATCTTGGTTTACCCGAAAAAACCAGTTTTGGTCGCCACGATCATGGATGGAGGCTGTATGACTTCCCATGGACGGTTTTGGTCGCTACAAACACTCCAGGAAATGTCCGTGGCTCCAATAACGGCACCTCTTTCCCCTCCAACTCCTGATGTGAAAGTCTACTAACAAGCATTTAATGTGAACTTGATGTACCACGTCTGGTACAACAGTCAACATTGGACTTATCTGTGGTTTACAAAAACATTTTATCCAGATTACCGGGCTGACATTTTTGTTAATGGCGTCTTGCCATTCATTTTGTAGAAATCAAACGATCAAAATTATTAACTTTTTTCAACTTGTTTCCAATTTTCCAGGTGTGGAAACCTAATGTGATGGCAGACAGGACGGAGCTCAGTGTTATGGAGCTTTGGGAGGAACTGTGGTCCTCCGGCTGATGGACAGCGCCTCAGAAATGTTTAGATACTCATGGTCAAACGAAACAAGAATGATACTGCAAGGGACAAAGAATATGGTTGTCTATAATCTGATAGAAAACAGATCCTCATTTACTCCCAGTGACGGAACATTTCGGATCAACGACCTGAGCAGGACTGATGGTGGTGAATATACTCTAAGAATCCTTGATGCATTTGGCTCTCAGCCTCGAACTCTACAATTGACCTTTCAAGGTAAATAACTTTTTTACTTATCGTTGTTGCAAGGAGCGAAGTTTTTAAATGTAAATAAGGGGGGGAGGGGGGGTTAAGAGATAACTAAGGAGGGAAGGAACCAACTTAGGGACCAACAATGCCACCTGGGGACTTGCACCCCATGATATGAAAACAAAATTGTACAAAGGGCACAGGGTCGAGACTGATGAGGCAGAGACAGTAGATAAATAGAACAAATGTTTTTATTTATAATGCTGTAAAGGAAACCTAAAAAAAGAGAAACTGGAACTGTTGAAAAGAGATTTCAAACAAGGAGAGTACAAGAAAATATATTTTCACTACACTACAAACATTACAACAAAACATGCACTAAAAGAGCCCCAGTGCCTTCTTGCATGCAACAGGAGTGAGGTTCTACCACGGTGCCTCGCCTCCCACCGGAGGACACCCAGGCCACACTGAAAATCAAGGAAACAAAAAAAGACTCTTCCTGAAACAAAGAAAATCAAAAGTTAACAAAACCAACAACCCAAATGATAATTAAACAAGGTAAACCTAATACACACAAAGCAAAACAGAACAGCAGCAGGTGAGACACCTTCAGCAGGCAACCACCACCAGGGACCAGCAAGAGGTTGAACTGAGCCAGCTGAGGCCTTTCATACTGCACCTGGGCAGGGGGCGGAGCTAAGGGAACATCATGTTCACACTCTACATACAGTATATCTGTATCTATGTCTGTTCTGTACTAGAAACTGTACAGAATAAGCACGTTTGTGTTAATATGTAAAGTAATGTGAGTGTGTTTCCTTCAGCTCCTGTGTCCTCTGTCCTGCTGGTCTCTGAGTGTCTGTCCCAGGGAGAGATGAAGGTGTCCTGCTCCTCTGAGGGAGGGGACAGTCCTCAGTACAGCTGGACTCTGGATGGACACACACTGACAGACGCTCAGCTCCTCTCTGGAAATAAAGACAGTAACACCATCACTCTGAGACAAGACGTCTCAGGACAACTGGTCTGCTCAGTCAGCAACCACGTCAGTCGGATGTCGACCTGTGGTGAGTTAGAAGATGAGTGGAAAACAGTTTGATGATTATGACGCTGAAGATTAACTGACATCAGTTGTCAATTTATTTCTTTTCTGTAGGCTTCAGATTCACTGACTGCAACTTATCCAATGGGATGCACTTATCACAGAGAGTGCTTGTAACCAACCAAACCCAGTGTACTGATCCGGCAACAGCCCCGACCGTGATCACAGTAACAGAAGCGTCCTCTGTGGGTAAGAAGGGTCACATCATGATGTCCATGAAACTCTCCACTCACTAATCAAAGTGTTGCTTCCTCCAGCAGAGATGACCCATGGTGCTAAAGTCAAAATCCACTCCTGAGTTTTGTGTCTCTTTATGTGAACAGATCAGTCGCTGCTCATCTGTGGTTTGCGAACAGCTGTGGTGATTCTTATATTGATTGGGATCGCCGTCTATTTTGTTTGTAAGAAGAAGAAATATGAGAAAGCTGAAGGCTCTGCTGTCCCTGAAGAGATGGACTATGAGAACTCTGTTGTGATGGTTGAAATGAGAAGTTCTGCAGCTGAACTTTAACTTTCTAAACCAACATCTCAGTGTCGCCTCTCAGCTGCTGTGATTGGACACGAGTCTTCATGGATGTAAAAATAGATTAGAGTCAAAATCATAATCTCTTCTTATTCCTATCAAATTTACTCACAAACACCTTCCCATAATAAGTCTCTGAGTGTTTTCTTCATTTGTGTCACTGTGGAAGCTCTGATTGAACAAAGGTTATGTGTTGTGACTCAGGTTCTATGATCACAAGTGGAGCTGTCTGACTTTTATGTTTCATATGTGTTTGATATTTTTCCTAGAAGAGATATGTTGATGTTTTGGAGATAAATTGTTTAAATTTTTTAGTTGTATATTTTAAAAATGTTGATTTGGCCTCTAAAAGACCAAACTGTCATTTGATGAGCACATTCACACATGTGATTTAAATGTTTGAGTCTGAAAATATTTAATTATGTGGATAATGATTTTGTGGTTTTTTTCATCTGATCATATTTACTAACATATGTTAATTTCCTCTTTGAGTAATAATGTAAATAATGTCAAATTTAACCTTAAGCTTTAATGTAGTTGCTTTTGTTCGTTCTGTATTCAAAACCTGTCAATCAGTTTATGTAAGCTTCCTGTATGTTGACATTTTGATCATGAACTGTTCCTTTAATGTTGCTGACACCAGACTTATCATCAGTATCAGCTGTGAGGTTTCCCTCTACTGGTTCTCAGAGGTTACTGTTCTTGCTTTCATTGACTGAACATGTGCAGCATCTACACACAGCAGGTGGTGGTATGCTCCTTTAATAATGTTTTGTGAGCAGCCGATAAACACAGAGAGGAAGAACAAACACACTGTTGTCGTGCTCATAACGCCGAACTGCTGCACCTGTGTAGAGCTACACAGTGTAGACAGGAGCCAGACATGTTGTCACTGGTGTGGATTTGTTTTAACAAGAAGAACATAACACGAGGAACAAAAGTCTTACCACAGTTATGGAATATCAAATAAACCTTCAAAAGCAGAAAAGGTACTCATCACTAACAAATAATCAAGGAGCTTTTACTGCTCATGTTGCTTTACTGTCTTAAGAATCCTTAATAAAACGTTCTGCCTGTCTAGACATTTACTGTTTGTTGCTGCAAGTGTAATATCAGAATGATTTCTATATTTACATGTTATTTACATATTTAGATACATGAGCTTCAAACCCAGAAGATTACAGAGAAATAGCTCCAGACCACTGTGGGCCAACAGCACAGTGTGGTTATGTTTATATTAAATTAGCTAAAGTTGATGCAAAGAAACACTAAAATAATACAGTTATTTCACAGTCCAGAGTTTTTGATCCAACACATGTCTAAGAGTTTAAAAGTTATTAAAACTTTGTGTCCTCAAAGTGAAAATTTTAAGCAAAATGACAGAAACATGTTACATCATGTAAATTCAACCTGCACTCATCTTTCAGTTAGTTCATTATTGTGCAGAGCTCAAAGGACACAACAAGATGTCTGCAACTGAAGAAAACTTTCATATGAGGAGAAATCAACTTCTGAGACTTTAGATTTCATAACTTTCCAAGTACTGACCACATTAACTCAGCTTCCTCTTTCACTGCCAGCCTGTATTGTTTTAAAACACTCTGCTTGTTCAGGAGTTTCACATGCTCTTTTTCTCCTTTTTTTCACTATGAGAAGACATTTCAGGCTGCTCAGTTTAAGATCTGCATGTTTTCTGTTAAATAAAGTAGAGAGGTTTGTCTGGAAGCTGCTGACTGAATCCACAGAGGCTGAACACTGAGGAGACATGGAGGCTGTGATCGGACTGTTGCTGATGCTGCTCGGAGTCTCTCATGGTGAGATGTTGAATTTTTCAATTTGATGTTCCTGCTTTATTTTATTCACACTCAAATGCTGTAAGTACAAAGGATTGAGTGAGTTATAAAGCTAATGCTGAATCTGAATCTCAATCACAAAGACATCATGCCGTTTTACCAGATGACATCATCTTCAAATGTGTTGTAGCTCAAATATTTACCCACAAGTTACACATGAATGAATTAAATGTAATTAAATGTTTTAATGATCTGAGGAGATACAACAAAAATACTTGTTCTGCTTGATACAAATACCTTTAAAATATGAACATTGAAGTTTATTAATACATGAAAGTTTTAGAATCTTAAAACATACTAAAGTTCCTTATGTAGTAGGAAGTGTAATTAACAACGTTTTTATAGAACTAGTGCAGTGCCCGTAGGAAATATGTGTTCCTATAGAAAAGTGGGAGGTTAAGAAGCATTTTCGTGCATGGCCAAATGAGGCTGTGTTTGAAGGTGGAAGGTCAGGGATATTTCGGTTTGTTGTGAGAGCCGATATTCCAGGGTATAATATTTGCCATTATATTTCACCTTAAAACTATTTACTTGGTGTGATTATTTTCAGCACAACCTCACATGTGTGACTGTACAGTTATTTTTTTTATTTTGACATATTGTACTAACACAATGGACCTAAAATCACAACAAAACATAAAATCAGAGTAGAAAAAGTTAGATTTTTTTACTGTGAAAACCACAAATATGTTTAACAAACCATTTTTATTACTTATAATGCAAATATAAATTGTTGTTTGCTGAATAAGTACATACATTATAAAAATTTACATAGTTCTGTGCAATTATTTACATTTAAATGCAGGCAATGCTCAGGTCTGCCTGAGCTCCTTCCAGCTGAATGAAGAGCTGCACTGCCTGCTCCACATTCAGCTTCTCATTGTTTTGACTCATTAAACAAAAAACCGACTCCACTACACACTAAACACACGACACCAAACACTACATAACACACTAACTATACTCTCCAAACACGCTCAATGTCACAAATCTCTCAATTCTCAATATCGCTGTCTGTACACCGGCCGTCGTTGCCTGTCACTCATCCGCCGACGTCCCTCCTGTAACTTCCTGTTCCTCTACAACCAAACTTGCTGCTTGAACACTTTCGTGACAAAAGCCAGTTTTTACCGTTTCTTCTGCACCAGACACAAAGCAAGTGTGACGGCAATGTTTACGAAAAAGCGTGGCGGACATTATTTACCCCAAGTCCGGTTTTGGACAGGTCGGTGCGTCCAGTCCGTCAGCTCGGGAGTTGGGCCGTGTAGGTTAGCTAGCGGCTAGCAGCTAGCTACACACGAACATCCACAGATTACGATTCCACTTTGTTGTCCGCGCGTCTCCGCATCTCCTCAGACCCGAACAGACTGGTCCGGTCTCGTTTAGTCTCATTAATCCACAACAGTCAGTTTAGATCATGCACAGAACAGAACGGGACCGAACCGCCGGCAAAATCCTGGCCCAGCTCGCGCCGCTGCAGGTATAAATTCGCTCTACTCAGACCTGAACAGACACGGTCCGGTCTCGTTTAGTCTCATTAATCCACAACAGTTTAGATGCACAGAACAGAATGGGACCGAACCGCCAGCTAACTCCCAGTCCAGCTTGCGCCGTCGCAGGTATACATCTGCTTGTTTCTTAATGTGTGTCGTAGTCCAGAGCTCTGCAGTGATGTGCTCTAATGCGCATGTCACTGTGGGGGCTCCGGTGGACTATGCTCCAGAATGTGTAAAGCATTTATGAAATAATGTATTCACGGTATCATTGCAGTCCAAGCAAATGCGAAGTCGCACACCACTGAACCAAACGGCAGCCATGTTGAAACTCTCAGGTCATTCTGATCCGGATTCGCAGAGATATTTGAGGCACACACACACAGACAGACAGAGATTCCTTGCTTTTATAGAGAGATGTTGTAGCACTGTTGATATTAGCAGATAGCTAGGACTAGTTGATAGGCTCGGAAAAGCAGTTTTTAAGACTAGCACTCAAAGATAACAGACCACAGACCATGAGGTAAGTTGGAACTGCCAGCAAATGTATATTATCCTCAAAAATAGCAGTAGACAATACACACATAGGATATGGTACCAGACAACATATACATGGACAGAGAAATCTTGTATTCAAATCCCTCAACAACAAAATAAAACCTAACCTCAGGAAAATATTGTTTCTCCTTATTTCGTCCCCTTTTAAATTTATATCAACCCTATTTGAGTTAATAAATCAAGTTCAAGTGGGATCCTTTAAGTTGTTATCTTAATTCTAGTTTCTGGTTTCTTTGAGTCGACTCAGTTATAGGTTCTCATGTCATTTCGGTTAGGCCTATTTTAGTCTTTCTACCCTTCAGTAGTTGATTTCACCAAATACCTCAATCTTTACAGCAACACAACAGTTTGCATTACCAATTTAGCACAAAATAAATGAAAACAGAAAATGAAACTTAACAAGACTACTGAACGTTCACAGATTGACATCAATCAATAAACTCAAATTTCCACAACTCTGTGTGAATACTCAGTTCTTGGATAGGTCCTTTAAAAGAAAGAAAAATCCGAAAGAATCCACCGCCTGCTGCAGCACTCAACTGAGGGTTTAGTCCTACCAAGAGTCAGGGGTATGAATCAGTGTCTTTATCGCTCCAATGTCGGTTGGTTCACACGCAGACTCTCATCTGCTGGGTTTCTCCATTGGGTTAGCTCGCCATCTTCTTTTCCACACTGCGGTGGCAAACACCGAGCGATCCTCTCAGCTGGACATAAAAACCTGGCCTGTTGTACAGCCGTACAACAGGGCAACATAAATAAACGTTTTTAGACTTGCATATTTCTTAATAAAAAGGTACACTTGAGCTGAACAGCATGTAAACAAATCTTAATTATCAACTCAGTCCGAACCGCGTAACAACATGGCGGCGGCCGTGCTCCACACTTTACTAGAGAAACTTGAACATGCGTCCGCATGTAGCTTCTTAACTCGCTCTACACGAATAAAAATCCATAGAAACACTAAACAAAGTAATTCACGCTTATCTTAGCTTAGCTATTGGCATTTTCCATTGCACATTTAGCTTGACAACACAAGAGATAATATGCTAATTAACACAGAAAAGATCGTTTTTGTACTCACCAAATCCTTGTTGGAAAAAAATAAAACACAGCATCCAGCAATGCACACGGAAGGTGAACACAAAGTAGGTAAAACCAAGCTTCACAATCCTCAAAAATTCACTTCTTTACACTTATTTTTTCCGTCTCTCCTCACTCAGTCTGCTACTCCTCCGGTTGCTTATCTGTAGCGATCAGAGGCTTTCTCTCTCTACTTCTCCTCTCTCTCCAGTGCGTGGCGCTGCAGCTACGTGATTGGCTGTTACCGCTGCATGCATTAAAGGAAAAGTACGCAAAGTAAAATAGCAGAACTGAACTATAAACTACTTTTTAATTAATGTAAATTGTAAATGAACTTTATTTGTATTTAATAATCATGTAACCTGTCACTTATTTATTGGTTTAAGGGTATATTAACCCTGGTTACAATGTACAAGTGTTTCATTTAATATATTTCATCATGTATAATATGTATTTGGTTAGTTTCATAAGTGTCAATACATTATAAATTGTATTTTCTGTTGTTGTAAAATCTTAATCTGAAAAAGTGATAATTTATTATATCTTTAAAATGAATGTTGTGCCTCAAAACTGTACTTTATCAGAGTACTTTAGTAAATGTACTTATTCAACCACTGGTCACAGGCCTGTGACAGAGAGCTGCAGCAGCCTCACTGTTTCTGTAGTTCTGACTGTGTCTCATTTTTTGGAGGTTAAAGGATCAAAATTGTTAACTTTGTTTCAACTTCTGTTTCAAAATGTCCAGGTGTGGAAACCTACTGTGATGGCAGAATAAATGGAACTCAGTGTTATGGAGCTTTGGGAGGAACTGTGGTCCTCTGGCTGATGGACAGCACCTCAGGAATACTCAGATACCAATTGTTCAAAAACGAAACTGAAATACTCAGTGGGTTAAGGAATGATATTTGGTTGAATCTGTTAGAAACCAGATCCTCATTTACTTCCAGTGATGGAAAATTTCGGATCAATGACCTGAGCAGGACTGATGGTGGTGAATATACCCTAATGAGTTTTAATTCAAGACTACGATATGAGCGTCAGATTCTACTGATGAACATTCAAGGTAAATAACTTTTTTTGCTTATTGAGGAAATACGTAACATTGATCTACATAAATGCTTTGACTGAACAACATATTTTATATATCCTTCATATATTAGTCTGTTCTGTATCAGAAACTTTACAGAATTACCAAGTTTCTCATGTTTACATGTATCTAATTTTCTACATATATCTGTATTTATGGCTGCTAGAAACTATAGAAATATAGAATGACCAAAATCATCTAAAGTGATGTGAGTGTGTTTCCTTCAGCTCCTGTGTCCTCTGTCCTGCTGGTCTCTGAGTGTCTGTCCCAGGGAGAGATGAGGGTGTCCTGCTCCTCTGAGGGAGGGGACAGTCCTCAGTACAGCTGGACTCTGGATGGACACACACTGACAGACGCTCAGCTCCTCTCTGGAAATAAAGACAGTAACAACATCACTTTGAGACAAGACGTCTCAGGACAACTGGTCTGCTCAGTCAGCAACCACGTCAGTCGAGTCTCGAAGGACGAGACGATATCTACCTGTGGTGAGTGAGAACATGATGAAAAATAACTTCATAATTACAACACTGATTCTGACACTGTGTGCATCAGTGATGATCTGTCTTTTTCTACAGGCTTCATATTCATTGACTGCATCTCCAATGAGACACACATATCACAGTGGGTGTTTGAAGCCAATAACACCCTGTGTGTTGAGTCAACAACAGCCCGTACCTCCACCACTGAGGATAAGGAGCCTGGCATCACAGTGCTGACTGTACCAACTAAGCCACCAACAGCCCCGACCACGATCACAGTAACAGAGGCGTCCACTCTGGGTAAGAAGAGTAACATCATGATGTGATTAAACTCTCCACTCACTTATCAAACTGTTGCTCCCTCCAGAGGAGATGACCAATGAAAACTAACTCTCCTGTCACAGCAATAAATACAGTTTTATAAGAGGAAATATAAACTGTGCACATGTTGAGCGTGTTGTTTCTGAGACTTTAAGTATCAATAACTTACTGAAGTACTGATCACATTAAGTTAGCTTCTTCTATCATCTCCAAACTGCACTATTTCAACACACTTAGTTTTCATGCCCATTTACGTTGCTGATAACTTCATCATCATCATCTTCTTTTTCTTCTTCATACTATTTTTCTGAGACATTTCAGGCTGCTCAGTTTAAGATCTGCATGTTTGCTCTTAAATAAACCAAATTTAATTTTCAATTTTTATTTCATTTCATGCAGCTGTGGGATCAAATATGTTCTAAAAGTACAGTTTGACATCATCGTCAGATGTGTTGCAGCTCAAACACTGACCCACATGTTACACTTAAACAAAATGAAAATGATTAAATAGGTCTTTTGTCTTTCACCTTAAAATAACTGTCAAAGATCTGTGATAGTAAAACAACATTGAATTTCTCTGGTGTAATGTTTAAATGAAGGCTTGTATTTAACTACTATTTACATATTAAATTACTATAGACTGTAAATTCAAGCGACTTTTTTTCCCCTTTCTTTTTCTCTTCCTTTGTTTACTGATACCAAAATACACATACCAGATACACAAGACTAAACAGTGTTGACAAACATTTGTAAACAGTTTAAAGTGACTGAAAGAGGCTTAAAAACAATGTTTGACAGAAAAATATGTACTTTAGTGACTCAACTTAAAATGTTCATGAACATATATGATACATATATTTTCATAGTTTGGTCTGAGGAGATACAACAAAAAGACTATTTCTGTTTTACACATAGACATTAAAATACAAATGTTGAACTTAATTATTACAGTAACATTTCTAGATTTCTAAAAATGACAGTGCATTGTAATATCTCTCTATAAAAGCAAGGAATCTCTGTCTGTCTGTCTGTCTGTGTATGTGTGTGTTCCTCAAATATCTCTGTGGATCAGGATCAGACTGACCTGAGAGTTTCAACCAGTGGTGGACAATAACGGAGTTAATTTACTTAAGTACTGTACTTAAGTACATATCCAGAGGATTTGTACTTTACTTGAGTATTAGATTTCTTTGGTACCTATTACTCTTACTTGAAGACATTTCCAAGTCAAATATTTTTACTTTTACTCGAGTTAATTTCTAGGAAGGCTGAAAAGTACTCGTTACTTTTAGGTCTGCTCTTTTTAATTTTTTTCTAAAATACTATTGGAAATAAGCTGTGTTTGTCAAAGAACGAAGCCTATCACAGTGCATGCGCTCCACTGGGATCTACGTAAAAGCGGAAATACGTCATCCCTCCCCATAAGGATACCACCAAAGTAGCCACACTCTCGACTGCGTTTGTCAACACAAACCCGCGACAATGGCTGCATCAGAGGTCCGTTTCACAAAGCAGGTTCAACAAACTCTGAGTCTAACCCTGAACTCTGAGTTGATCTACTCAGAGATAGGAAACTCTGAGTTTTCGGTTCCAGAATAGCTGATTTGAGTTAGTTTGATCAACTCGGAGTAGTTTCACCTGGAGTTAAGCGCGTGCACCACAAGTATAGAAAGACAGCGTCAATGGAGCCCCGATTCGACGAGTCACCATGGTAACGGGGAAGAGGGCGGCTACGTTTTTCACCCCACTGGAATTGGAAATATTAAATATTAATTTAATTTAGGTGCAACCCCGCGGGGGAGAAAGCGCACTTGGCAGCAATTTAAGATGAAACATACAAACATTATACCTCGGCATAATCTCATGGGGATTCCTCAGTTTGATCATGTTCTACATTGTAAAGTAAATATT
>CAEMYA010000501.1:15988-35406 GCA_903131615.1 Diplodus sargus
TTTTTTTTGCTCCCTGCTCCTCAAATATCCTGAGTCATACCACTGCTCCCTTGCATC
This sequence comes from Diplodus sargus, assembly GCA_903131615.1. Lineage (NCBI taxonomy): Eukaryota > Metazoa > Chordata > Actinopteri > Spariformes > Sparidae > Diplodus > Diplodus sargus. The sequence goes on from CAEMYA010000501.1 coordinate 16,046, forward strand.
ATTGTAGATCCACAGTGTTATGACAAAGAAGAAAAAAAAGCTAAATAAAATGAGATTTAAGGTTAAAGCAAACTGTGAGTATGTGTCTGTTTTAAAATGCATTGTAACAAATTATCAGTAACATGCAACAACAGCGAAACAGTGACAACATGCACAGCAGGTGTAACAGTAAGACAAACACAAACACATGAATTACACATTAAGCTTTGGTGACTAGGAGCACGTGGGTGTAAGCAGCAGATAATCTGTGTTGTGGGAAGTTAATTTGTTGAATTGCTGATATACCCCTGGCCAGGGGCCTTGCTAGGAGTGCAAAACATCCAGATAACAGATAGAGTCAATTTTGAAAATTGGGCAGTTAAAGATGCAATTTCAACGTAGTTTGAGAAGGAAAGGATGGCCAATCGTTGGGGTCCTCATCGTCATATTTTAATCACAAATAAAGATCATTTTCCATCACTATCTAGGCCAACTGAGTAATGTTTATGTTAAAGATACTATAGCCTGTAATAGGATCTGTGCTGTGTGCATAGGCTATTTGAGCAGGTAGAACATACAGGTAGTAGAGTAAAAAAAATGTCATTTAACAGAGACTACACACCCAGAGTACACACATGACCACAATTTTGATTTGATTTACCGCAGCGGGCAAAATTAGAAATTAGAATTAGAATAATTAACACATGCGCCTACCCGGTATCAAGGTGACCATATAGAGGTTGGATTCAGAGTGGGACTGCTGAATCTGTGCAAGCAAGTTATCCCTGCTCCTCCTCAGGGGTTGAGGGAGATGATGTCCCACGTCTTCTTGATCTGGCTGCAACTTTTTTTTCTCCAAAGAACCTCCGTTTATCCATAAGAGCTAACTACTGTAAACACTGCAATGGTACTAAACAGTAGGCTAATAGACGGTCTCTGGTAATATCAGTGATGCACAGAGGGGGAAGAATAACACTGATGTTGAATTTGCAACAAATTATTCTGACTCTGCATATATGCCATCAGGAAAGCCAGGTCAGCTTCTGCGCAATTTGCGCTGGTGACAGTGTTGCATTTGTGGCTGCTGGCCATATGATATGCAACCACATAAAAACTTCTGGGGCTATTTTCATTGTTAGGCAACTATATTTGTTTTTTTTTTTGTGATGCATAAAGATCTGGGGCGATCCGGGGCGATTCACAAAACATCCAAGGCTATAGCCCCGAATGCCCCAGTGTAACGACGCGCCTGCCCCTGACAGAAAATGCATGGTCTAAATATTGTTATTCTATAACTGTCTCTTCACTGCGTTTTCTTCTTTCGCTCTACTCAGAAGAAAAGATGTGATGGAAGACACTTTTCAATACACCTTTGCAGCATCGGCCAGATAGTGTCAGATCTTTCATTTGAGTAAAAACAATTCACAATGTAAAAATAATCCATCACAAATAAAAGTCCTGCATTCTGACTTTTTCAAGAAAAAGTACCAAGGTAGTAGCATAAAAAAAGTTATATTATGCGGAATGATTCATTTCAAAATAATTTATAGAAATGGATGATAAGTAGTGATGTGTTAACTACGGTACTTGAGTGAATGTACTTATTCACTGTCCACCACTGGGAGATGATCACCATCTCTGGTTTCTACCACAAAGCAATTTATCTGAGTGCTGTAAACCAACTAAGCTCACTGACTAAGACAAGGTCACACACTATATAATACAATAAAGAAGCCAGGAGAAGCTGCCAAAAGCTTCATAACTTCGTGGTACTGTAATAAAATAATTTCTCCATAATGATTTTTTTATTGTCACTCTGAAATAGGGAGGTGTAGGTTTTATCAACATATTTAAACCTTCAATATCTGCATAAATTAAGTAATATTCAAGATACTTGCCCAGCTAGAAAGTGTATGTTCCCAGAATGTTCTCAGAACGTCGCTAGTGTAAATAACGCAGGACGACCCACGTGCAGATGTTCTGTTTAAGCCCTTGCTGATGGAACCACACGGGAACGTCCTCCTAAAGTCCTACAAGGAACTTCGAACTGCAAAACTTTCATAACATATATATATATATATATATGTATACACATACATACATACATACATACATACATGTGTAAAAACATTGCAACCAAACAACATTTTTAGCTGTTCATCAGTAGGAATGTCTAATAATAATAACAATAATAATAACAATATAACAATAACATTATTCTTATTGTTTCAAAATTGTTTTCAGTGTCTCAATATAATCAGTGTATCGAAAGTAACAGCAGTTCTGACGATCCCAATGAATTGAGCAACAGAGGCAAGCATGCTAACCAGCTAGCCCCAGCCCATCTTGGACCAAAGCCCCGGTGCTCCCTGTGACAACACCAACGCTCCCCTGGTGCTCCGAGCTCCATGTCCAGACCACCAGATGCAGGGCTAACTGAGCTAAGCTACTGTTAGTGGGTACTCTTGTTAGAGTGTGAAAAGGGCTTTAGTCTACGGTTTCTCAGAAGCCCACTTGAGTTTGCTTTGCTCTATGTGACCTTAACGTTTCCACACACTGCACAGTATGAATTCAACAGGTTGTCATTTCTTAGGTATGGCACCTTTAAAAGTTACATAACCAGACTCATGAGCCAACCAACCCCAAAGTCAGTGTACCAATCGACTTCGCCCACATTTGACCCAACCTTCAAAAGGACCGGAAAACAGCTGTGTGTCAACTAACCAACCCTGCTCTCCCCAACCTGTACAGCACAAACCAATACTGAAACACAGCTATTCTATCAAAAGTACGGTCAAAAACATTTTGGGATATTCTATTTGCAATTCATTCAAATGTGTGACAAATACCCATCATACCATATGCATCCTGTATGCTACTCTATACTTGTGTATGATTAAAATTGCATACTTGTTTATAGCATATGAAGAATTGAAAATATATAAAGTGGCTAAAGTGTTTTTTTCTTTGGGATATTAGGTAAATGAGGCATGTCAGTTACACAATGCATCTATTTACAGGAAACTATAAAGGTTTTACTAACCCCAGTTTCAATCACAGAAGGTGTTAAGTTCCTGCTGCAGTGTTACACAAAAATGAGTTGTTATTTTTCCTGCTGATGTAGACAATATGCCAATGGGTAAAAGTTAATCTTAGATGAGGTTTATGTAAAGGAGCAGGCCATAAAAAGCTGTTTTATGCCGTGTCACGTTACTGGTCTTCTGGTCTGGTTACAGGTTACATCTCAGTCTCGGCAGCATCTTCTCCAGCTCATTGTGTTAACAGAGTCAGATTTAGCATGAGTGTACATACTTTTGTCTGAGTAACAACAGAGGTAAATTATGGGCCTTAACGGTCTTCATCTTCTTTCTCTTCTGCTGCTGTCTCAAGGAATTCAACTTGCACAAGGTATGTATATGCTCTTAATTTCACAATAATATGTTTTCAAGTCACCAGTGTGTTAAAGCTAAGTAGTGAGAGAATGTGTAATACAAAGAAGTGGGATTTGGAGATAATTGCATCGTCACAGGTCTTTTTTCAAAAAAAATTTACATTTTATGTGAGTTATATATATAGTTGTGTTATTTTTGAGCTGCACAAAAATGCTCAGAGATTCATGCTTAAATGTGAACAGAGTAGTTTGCCACCCACCCATTTTGAATATCTAACATTCCACCAAATCAGTAGTTACTGACAATTTAGTTGTTTTGAAACTTAAAATATTTGATTTTTAAAGGGTGCACCCATGTGATGTCAAATACAGTGCGGAAAATAAAAAGTTAAATTTGACCTCTAAATAGATGAATATTTTGAAAGGAAATTCTAAACAAGTGCATATACAAGGTTTTCTGAATTGAAAATACGGAATTCAAAGGTTGAACACTGTGCACACAAAATATAAACAATCAGCCTACCGCCCCCAACCTCTTAGCATGTCTGCAGTCCTGCAAAGAACTGCAGTCACTTTAATATCTTGACTTTTTTTTTTAAAGATTTATGTACATACACAAATATATATATATACATATATATATTTTTCTACATGCTGCTCTGTACATATTTTAAATTTTTGCCTGTTTTTGTTTTTGTCTCATCGTATGCTATTTTAGTTTTTGTGGTACACTGTTTTGCACTGTTTGTCTTCTTTTTGTGATGCGCGGTGGTTCTGTGAGAGCACCCTAAATTTCGTTGTACCCCCAACAGTACAATGACAATAAAGGCTATTCTATTCTATTCTATTCTATTCTATTCTACTATAAACTTTTGAATGCACATATGATACAAAGTCCACATTTCTGTGCTGATTCAGGCATCAAGAATCTTTTTCAAATGATGGGCTGTATAGTCCAAGGTCATAAGATGGACTTTTCATAGATGGTGAAGAATTAACTATCCTTTAATGGCTGAATCACATGTTTTAAGGTTCAAATGGGGCACAGAGTGTGGCTTCAGCTCTCATAAACATGGTAACTCATTTGTCAAGGAAACAGTAAAAACAAACACTTCCTTTTCATTAACATGGACTTCCGACAATTAAATGTGAAGCTATCACTGAATGAATTTTAAAGGGTATTAAATGTGAAAATTACCTCTATAACTGAAAACACTCGGGTTAAGCCCCCATCATGCCCATGAAAAAGGTGACTGATTATTTTTTTTAAATCTCTCCATTTCTCTGTGTGTGTTCTGCAGGAAACTGTGACAGTACACAATTTCAGTGCACCAGTGGACAATGCATCAACATACTTTGGAGATGTGATGGAACAAAAGACTGCCAGGATGACTCAGATGAGCTGAATTGCCGTGAGTATTACAAACCAATCACCGGAAACACAAACAGCACAGATTAAATCTGTTGTGAAAACCTGGCGTTTTCAGTGGTTTAAAACTTCACCACACAGACAAATTTGTGAATGTCTATATAATAACATGTTGTACAGTAACATAAAAACCAAGCATAAAGAGTAAACTCCTCGGTTGTTTGCTTTTCTGTGGCAGCGGCTCCATCATGCAACTCAGAGGAATTTAAGTGTGTGACAAGCGGTGAATGCATCTCTTCGGGGTTTGTCTGTGATGGGGATGAAGACTGCGAAGATGGCTCGGATGAACAAAGAGCTTGTGGTAAGCAGATTGATTGTTTGTGTGCAGATTGAGACTGTGACTGTTTTCTCTTGGAAGATATTACTAATTGTATGAATCTATGAATAAAAGGGCGTAAAGTTGCCCACTCATGTGCAGTAATGAGGAGTAAAACCACCAGGCGGCCACATCCCCTCAGTATAAAACTCAAGCCGTTCAGGAAACAATTTACTCAAAATTAAACATGTAATGTGTGTAAATTAACATTTAGCCATAATCAAAAATTATCTAATGTGAGCTCTTGAGTTGAGGTTAAAAAAAACAGCAATTGGCTGAAACCCTATTTCCTTCAATTAGTTTGGGAGGAAATGGATTCGCAGGACAGGGTGCAACTTTTGTGGTAATCTTTTTGTGTTGCAAGTCTCTGCAACAGAGCCTTTTGAAGCAAAACCCACTCACATGCTCTTGGTTCAGGTGACAGGACCTGCAGCTCAGACCAGTTCAGCTGCCAGGACGGTCAGTGTATCCCTAGCACATACAGATGTGACCATGTAAAAGACTGCGTGGACAACTCTGATGAGAACAACTGCGGTAAGACTTTCACGTCTACAATAAACTTACAATACAATCTATAACAACTGAGGAGACACTTCTGTTTGGATCATTGGCCAGAAACAATACAGACATTAATGCAATAGAACAAGCTTGTGTTTTTTGTTTTTTTGTTTTTGCAGACTATCCACAGTGCAGTGAGAAGACGTGTGCAAACGGGGCCTGTTACAAGAATTCTCAGCACTGCAATGGGCTGCAGGACTGCAGAGACGGCACTGATGAATTCAACTGCAGTGAGTAGACGAGACTCACAGCAAACCCTGGTGTTTCATTGGCAGAGATGGTTTTACAGATAGTTACTTAAGAAATCAAATGTTCTGTTTATAAGAACTGATGAAATGTAATCTGGATAGCGTCATTTTTCCTCAGTTTAATCTAATCTAACATAATGTTTATGATGATATGAGGGAGCAATGATTTCTTTACCTGGATTTGAATTTATATGCATGAAGCACAAACACTCAGACAATATATATATATATATATATATATATATATATATATATATATATATATATATATATATATATGTGTGTGTGTGTAAAAAAAAATATTATATCCTTTTTAAAAAATATTGCTCACAGTCAGTTTTTGGCAATTCAGTTCTTTGATGGCACATTGGTAAAAACTGTATAATAATGATAATGATGATAGTAATAATAAAAAACAGTGATAATACAAATACATGTATGTATGTATATTTATTGTTGTATTCATGATATTTTCGATACACATTTATTTTTGCGCTGTACAAGGTAAGCAGATGATTGTCACTCCCACTCCCATCTTTGTTTGAGCTAGGTTGCCTACTAAGTGAAGTTATTGATGAGCTGATTTCTTTTTTAGTGCAGCTGAATTAGGTGTTTTAGGAATACGGAAAACGTCCTTAAAACGGCCGTAAGTGTTGTCAAATGAGTTTAGGAGTTTTTACACAATTTAGCCTTTAGCTTCATCTAGCTCAACAGTAGTTGGTAGCATTGTTAGCTAGCTTGTCTGGCATCATTGTCAATGGACACAATCTGGCATTGGAAATCAATTCTAGATGTATGTAATTTTTTGACTTTATGCTTTGGTGCATTCCTTAAGCTGTTGGTTTTCTTTCCCTGCATTTAGCCTAGCTAGGCACCATTTTATAACAACATGACTATTGTAGCTAAAGGCACTGCAGCTCAACCTTTGTACCTTTTTAATTTATCTTCCTCATGATTTTAGTGACTCCAGTTGAACTTGAGGTAAAATTTGAACATATTCTATTGTTACTACACTTCAGGGTGTCTATAGTGTAGTTTGGAGATGTTTGACTTAAAGTGAGCCTGTTATTAACGCATTTCTGACCAATTGCTTAATTTTATTTATTGTTATTTTCAGCAACGCAGTACTGTCCCATACACCAGTTTGAATGTGCAAATGGCTACTGTTTGCCACTTTCCTTTGTGTGTGACCACTGGGATGACTGTGGGGACGGCAGTGATGAGCAAGGCTGTGGTAAGGATGAACATGACTCTACAGAGTTTTTACAAAAGTCACTCAAATTCTAACAGGTTGAAAGCAGTATCTTGTCTAAGGACCAACCTGCTGTAAGATGTAAAGGGAGGTATTGCAAAACCAACAATTCAGTGTTATCTTATTCTAAGGTTGAACAACTGTTTGGTGCAATGTACAAGGGTATGCAGCATCTTAAATTGGATCAAGGCTATAAAGAAAAAAGAAACACGTGCAATCATTGTAAAATTAAAGTAACAGGCCTATATTAAGGAGTTGGCAAGAAAGAATCCCCATATCATTTCATGCATTTCATCTATTGGAAAATCTGCAAGTCCAGTTGTTGTGTTCCAAAACAGTCTCATTTAATTTTTAATGTATTTTATTTATTGTTAAACAGATGAAAAGTGATTTGTGGTTATTTGTCTTAACTTGATGGACAGACTGCTTGTGTACCCTAACGTGTAATATAATCATCTCATATATTGAATTCCAGTCAAGACATAAAGATTATCTGAAAAACAGTCAGCATTTTAAAATGTGAAATGTATCTATCTGTTCATTCTTAGTGTACGAGAGCTGTAGTGGCAATCAGTTCACGTGTTCCAGTGGCCGTTGTATTCCTCAGCGCTGGGTGTGTGACCAGTTCAACGACTGCGGGGATTTCAGTGATGAGAGAGGATGTGGTGAGAATAAACTGGTCAATGAAAACAATGACATAACTTGTTTTGAAAAACATTTTAGGAGAAGACAGTAAAGGAATGCAAAGACTAATCTGAAGAAGTATATATATTTGGAGCACAGCTTCAATGACATTGACAAATAATTACTCAATGATATCATTAATGGATCTTTGTTACAGTAGATACGACAGAGTTGTGTAAGCGTAAAAATGTCTTCTTTTGTCTAACTAGCAAAACCAAAACCCAAAGACTTGTAATTTTCTATCATAAATAACAAAGAAAAGCAGCAAATCCTTTTAACATCACTTAAATTAATCAAAAGTGCTTCTATGTATTTTAGATAGTAACTCCCGAGACTGTTACCCTGGTGAGTGGGGCTGCCCTGGCTCGACGGCATGTATAGCAATAGGCAAAGTGTGTGATGGCAAACCCGACTGTCCTGGAGGAACAGATGAGACCAACTCCACAGCACAGGAAACATGCAGTAAGTTTCACATCGGTTTGAGAAATCAGCACATGCTCGTCCACCAGCAAACATACACGAATGATGCTACGTTTAAGATTTCACATCTGTTTTTATGACCACAGAGAAAATAGCCTAATCAGCAGAACCACACTGAAAACAGTGTTGCCTGATTGAGAATGACCCGGTCACATGTTGAAAATTGAACATTTGCACTTTCATAGCGGTATAAATGTGGGTGCAAGGGTTTTAGACATTTTAGTGCACTGAACTCATAAATGTTTCACAGAAGTCAGCTGGTGTGATATAATCAAAGCTTTTGTCTTTCTCATAACTGCCTTCACACGTAACTAGTTTAAGATTAACCTATTCAGGTAATTATCCTCGGTTTAGCCCTAATGGCCACGAGACTAAGTGGATGATGGCCATAAACAATACTTGTAATGACATTCTGGCAGACAAAACGGGTCAATGATGCTGGTCTGACATAAAAACGATTAACTCTCATCTGGATTTTATTTGAAAATTAAAAGAAAAATGATGCTTTTCACAGGCCTGGATCGATGTTCAGCCTTGAGCTGCGAGTACCACTGTCACAAGTCTCCTCAGGGAGGTACTTGCTACTGCCCTGATGGTTATGCTGTAGCTAATGACAGTCGTTCCTGTGTAGGTGAGTGCCGTGCGTCATATTTGTTTTGTAGAAACAAAATCCAAGTTTGTAACTTTGTTGATAGTAGTGGCTATTGACAGCAAACACAGGTTTTGGGAAGCTTCTTTAAACATAAGAAGGAGTTAGTTGAATTATTCAACAAAGCAACGCTTGTCCTAATATTGTTTCAGGATCTGTGGTCATGATGACTTTAGAGGTATGATATATATATTACAGGATACCATATTCTCTAATGACTTTATATTTTAGCTTACACAATACCAATGAATGTCAAAATGTAAGCTTGTTTTGATGAACAGAGCACAGAGCATTTGGTCAAGTGGTCTCCCTCTTTTTTTGTGTGTTTTGAAGATGAATCAGCCTTGAAAATCTATAAGTAATGGCTTAATATCATGGTACTGTAGTTGTACGTTACTGGTATAGATCCTCATCCTATTGCCTAAAACATGAAAAATGGCTGCTTGTTTTATTTGCCAGACTATGATGACTGTCAGATCTGGGGCATCTGTGACCAGCTGTGTGAAGATCGTCCTGGGACACACCACTGTAGCTGTGCTAATGGATACTTCTTGGAGCAGGGTCATGTCTGCAAGGCCAACGTGTCAGGTACAGGGAGTCACACATCACACAGTATCTTTATAAAATATACAGTATATATATATATATATATATACATATGTAAAAATCTTTTGATACATAGCCTTGCAGATGTTTTTGAACTTTCAACATGACATAGTTAAGGAGAAAATACAGTTTCCTGTCATGACTCAAAGTATTGATCTTCTAATGTGCTTTCATGATTACATCATATGACCTAAGATAACTATAACTTGAAATTAATTCACTGCTGAGTTCTGGCATTTGTGTTTTACAGATGGACTGCCACAGCTAATTTTCACAAACGGGGGTGATGTGATGATGGCTGATATACACGGACGCTTTGTCAGAACTCTGGTGCCGGCTCAGGGCAAAGGTTATGCCTTCGGAGTTGCAACCCACTGGAACAGCGGAAAAGTCTTCTGGAGTGATATAGACACCAGAAAGGTCAGTCTGGGAACATTCCTGATCTCCTTGCTGTGTGTATCCCAACCGTGCCGCTACAGTTCAGCGGTAATAACTTCTGCCCTGGAGCAGCTGTAGCGTATATGCTTTTTTTCAAGGCCGCTCAAGGAGTTGGGTTCATCCCAAACCCTTAATTCTTTTGCCAGGTATACTCTGCCAACTTCAACGGGGGTGACATTAAGGAGGTTCTGACGACTGCAGTCATCCATGTCCGGAATCTCGCTGTGGACTGGATCAACTTCAAACTCTATGTCTTAGAGACCAGGATGGAGCGTATCGACATGTGCAACTTTGATGGAGGTGATCGGGTCACTCTGGTGGCTGAAAACCTGCAGAATCCTCATGGCCTAGCCCTGGACCCTACAGTCGGGTGGGTTTAAATTCTGCAAGCTTTCTGTTATACTGTGGGTCTGATTTAATTCTTTTTACTTTAAAAAATGAAATTTCAAACAGTGTTGTAAAGGCTGGCACTAAGTCTGCTCTGCCACATGTTTACTTGTTGTCATTATCAGTTAAGCTGAGCAGTTGAAGCCCATTCATTAACCCCTACCTCTTTGATTTCAAATTAGTGGTGTTGAAGAACTCAATCATTCTATTATAGAGTTTTTGCTTCCACTTGACCTGGCATCATACAGCTTTTTGTTGACTCTCTTCAAGTCCTCATTTTTTGTTTGTTTGCAGCTACATGTTCTTCACGGACATGGGAGAAAGAGATGAGCAGATGAAGCTTGAACGTGCCTTTATGGACGGCAGTAACCGATTTGAGCTAGTGAAGACCAGACTTGGCATTCCAACAGGAATCACCCTAGATATTGTCACCCAGAGGGTCTACTGGTCTGACAGCCACTTTGACACAGTGGAGACTGTCACCTACAGCGGTTTGGACAGGTAAAGGTTGCACTGAAAATGCCATCATTCATGATTTTTCCTTACCCATAGAGTAATGTTTAGCTAAAAATGGATGGCCATGTTGATCTGTTGGTGTCTCCTAGGAAAATAGTCCTCAATGGTGCAACCCAGGCTCCACATCCTTTCGGAATTGCTGTGTTCGAAAACCATGTATTCTTCACCGACTGGGCCAAGATGGGTGTGATAAGAACCAACCGCTTCAACGGCAGTAACCCATCGCTTATCTATCGTACTGCAAATATACCGGGCCATGTTGTGGTCTCACACTCTGTTTTGCAACCTGTTGGTAAGGAGATCTATACATGTCAGGTTAAATTCAGTGGTCAGAGATGTCACAGTGTGCCCAGAATTCATGTAGACTTATGTGAACATTGCATTTGGAGAATTTGTTTAGGATGCTGTCCACAAAGAGGACAGCGATTTGAGAAACAACAGTGCTGTGATAAAATGACACATCTGTCTTGCCTCACAGTGATGAACCCTTGCGGCAGACACAACGGCGGCTGTCAGCAGATCTGTGTATTGAGTCACCGCACTGACAACGATGGTCTTGGCTTCCGCTGCAAGTGTCACCATGGTTACGACCTACAACCCGACCGCCATTCATGCTTCAGTAAGTGTCCCTTGATTGACCTGAATTGGAGTAGGTCCGTTTGTCAAGTTCGCACTACTTTCTGTGTTCTGCCTTCAGATATTTGTCTGTGTAAATCAGTCCGAAAGCATGATATTGTACACATACTTTCTAAATCGCAATGATTTTGTCTATTTTAGGTGTATGGTTAGAAGTATATATGTAAGTATATAGTTATATGGATAAGGTTACTTATAAAGATATCATGATGACTTTGGCACATCATGATTTTAATAGTTTTGAAGACAATGAACGATGCAAAAATTAGTATGCCCACTTATTGTGAATCATATCGCGATCACAATAGCCGTCAAAATAATCTCAACATTATTTCTCAACCATATCATGCAGCCTTGATATATTATCATATCAAATTTCTCCTCAATAGTTTTGTCTCAGTCACCTTCAACCATCAGTTGATTAAGGATTACATTTTTTAGACAATGTGTTTCCCTGCACGTAACCACCACCACTCATTCTTTGCACAGAGGTGAAGGACTTCCTGATGATTGGCACCTCTCTGGGGGTGCGGGGAATTCCACTGAACTTGTCCCTCCAGGAGGACATCATTCTGCCCCTCTCAGGGTTTGGGGCGTCATTTTCTGGCTCTGCTGTGGAGTTTGACGGCAGCGAAGGCTCCATATTCTACAACGACAGGTCCAGAGGCCTCGTCTATAAGTCCAACCTCAATGGCACCGGTACCTTTTTTTGTTGTTTGTGTTAAAAAGCATTCTGAGGGCCATCAGCGATACCATGTGTTTGTTGTGCAGAATACGTTCATGAGTTAGTTTGTTTCCCATTAGGATATATTTCATCACTACATTTTGTATTAAAGGCTTGAGTTTTAAACCTGTGTGTCACATCTCACTGCATGGATTTTCTTTTATGCATTCTCAGACCAACAGATTCTTACGGGCTACAGAGTCGGATCGATAGACGCCATGGCTTATGATTGGACCTCCAAAGTCTTGTTTTGGACCACGAGCACCTACAGATCCGTGGTGGCCTACAGAATTACAGACAAATCCAGGCGAGACATTGTGACGGGATTGAGGTACCCAAAAGGAATCGCAGTGCATCCTGGTGCTGGGTGAGTGCTCCGATTTGTAGGCTTAAACGCTAAAAAAGTGATCAAGGAATTATACAGAATACACATTACACCACATTCACCTATGCATGAAATATTACACTCTAGCAAACTTTCATTGTAATATTGTGTGTGCAATATTTTCTGAATGTCTTTTGCTGTAATCAGTTTAGTAATTTAGTTAGCCTTTAGTAATTCCCTGAAAAATATAGAAAAATAAGTTGTAATAATGTTATTTAGATAGTCCACTTATTGCCAATTGCAACCATAATTGAATACATTCAGGCTCCACAGTTTTGTTATAATCCATAAAAAGACAACAAGGTTTACTGATTTCTTTGTGTTTTATGGTTAACTGACACTTCTTTCTCCTTGTGTGTCCAATCAAATGTTGATCCACAGCTTATTGTTTTGGTCTGACTTTTACCGTCCAGCGGTCATAATGAGAGCATTCACAGATGGCAGCAATGCTATTCCTATCGTCAACACAACACTGGGAACACCGTATGGACTTGCTGTTGATTATCTGTAAGCACAGTGATGAAGGGCAGAAACAAGGATTTCAAGGATTAAAACAAAGTGGGTTTTGTGACTTGCAGTATTCCTTTATATTCATTCCTTGTGACTGGTCTTCAACAGAATGGACAGGCTGTACTGGGTGGATGCCGAATTGAAGCAGGTTGGTCACATTAGCATTTATGGAACTGACAGAAAGACGTTTACCAATCTTGGCCAGATCACTCAACCCTTCGCTCTTACAATTTATGCAGGTAGGTTTCTTTGTCTCTCTATCACTTATTCTGTTGCACCTGTGTTACACATGCATAGGAGTATTCAAGTTGTATAAAATATTATTTAGGTTTATCTTCGGCTTTGAAACAATGACACCCAAACTTTTTTATAAACCTCTAAAACTAAAAACTCTTGTCAGAACGTTTGTGCTCAGATCAAAGCAGTGGTGGACAGAGGGGTTACTTGAATTATTGTTATGCCAAAATATGAGTATATTCCATTCAAAACATTAATGCTCAATACTGTAAACGAGTAATAATTCTACATGTTTTATTTCTGCCAAATGTGAGTTTTCCCTAGGAAAACACAATAATACTGCCATGCATGTCAACGTCACTCACTTTTACATTTGGCCTTTTCTCAGAACTGTAATACAGCTACTTGTGAACCCTCTTATATATTTTCTGAATGTGCATTTGTTTTTGGTATCTTTTATAGTGGTTTGTTAACATGCTGATAATCATTTTCTGTCTTGTAGACTATCTATATGTGTCTGACACAAGGACCAGAGGAATATTTGAGATGAGGAAGAGGGACGGAGGAGGAAACATAATGATCAGACAAGGAATCACTGGCATCATGAATATCAAAGCCTACACAGCTGACCTTCACAGCAGTAAGTTCACATATGGGGAGGCACTGAAGTCTGTAACTAGTCTAATACTCAAGTCCTACTTTAGTCCTAGTTTATGCAGAGTGGTAAGGACAGTTTAGATTAATATAATGTATGTATGAACTGGACAAAGAGGATTTGACGGCTTGTAGAGTGAAAAGAAGACAACAGTATCTGCATCACATACTCAAACAAGAATAACCAATGACTGCAGGTTGAGAATGGCCAGGGCGAGAGTTAACTGTGAGTCAGTCAAATAAAATAATCCAGAAACCCACTGACTGCATCTTTATTATCCTCCTGACAGCGATCACCAGCCAGTGCAATATATTGCCCAACGGGCGCTGCAGCCACTTCTGTTTCCCAACTCCCTCCTACGGTCGAGTGTGCGGCTGTCCGTACGGTATGAAACTCCAGGTCAATCAGAGGGACTGCATCAAGGACGATTCTGTTCCCCCACCTGACACCAGCTGTGGCGACCAAGCCTTTGCATGTGATGAAGGCCACTGCACACCCCTCTCTCAGCGCTGTGATGGAATTGCTGATTGCTTTGATAAGACTGATGAGGCCAACTGCACCGATACAGGTGACAAGTAAAATGAAAATATGTGTTTGAAGAGTGGCGGAAGGGAATTATCGAGTAAACAGCTTTATTAATGTAACTACCTACCTCGTATATCTTCACCAGGAGCGACCTGCTCTCCATGGGCTTTCACCTGCAACAACAAGCACTGCATCCGGTCTAGTTGGCGCTGTGATGGCATGGATGACTGCGGCGACGGCTCTGACGAAGCAAACTGTCCCACTGGAATCCCCAAAACCTGTGCCTCCAACTACTTTACCTGCGACAACAACAGGTGTATCTCTAAATCGTGGCTGTGTGACGGTATGAATGACTGCGGCGATGGCTCTGATGAACACAACTGCAGTAAGTATGTCAGGGGCTGTCCAATTTCCAGCTGAGTCGACTCACTTAATATGATTTTAATACATAAAATACTGTGTATACAAATATCTTGTAAATGTAATGTAACCATATTCTGAGCATTTTCTGTGATTTACAGACTCAACAATCACTACATGCCCTCCTAACTACTTCCTGTGTCCTGACCACCGCTGTCTCCACTTCTCCTATGTGTGTGATGGAGACCAGGACTGCCTGGATGGTTCTGATGAGAAAAACTGTGGTAAGACTCACCATGATTTCACTCTTTGTAGTGTTCTGCTTTACTTATTTTGATCTTCATGCTAATGCTAAGTACTTCTTTTCCCTCCTATTTTTCTCCTTAAGAGTTTACCTGTGCCTCCTATGAGTTTGCCTGTGCCAGTGGGGACCAGTGTGTCAGTTCCATATATGAGTGTGATGGAGTGTTCGACTGCAGGGACCACTCTGATGAACGAGACTGTCGTAAGCTTTTAACTCTCTAAAACTATTGCGTCAATTGCGTTATTTAAAGATGTAATTGTGACTGATTGCAGAACTTAAAATTCTGTCAACTCTGTTGTTGATATTATTCAATCAAATAGAAAAACTATTATTGACATGAATCAATGATGAATATGTTACACCTCTGTCTTTCTGCTGGTGAGTAAGCCACTGCTGTTTTGGTCATTTTTGAATGTCTGTGGCCTCTCCAGCCACTCGAGGGCCGGGCCTCTGCCACGATGACGAGTTCCAGTGCCAGACCGACGGATTCTGCATACCAGACAATTGGGAGTGCGACGGTCATCCAGACTGTGAGGATGGATCAGACGAACACAACTCCTGTGGGCCTGTCACCTGCACAGCCAGCTATTTCCAGTGTGCCAACAAGCTGTGCATCCCAACATACTGGTTGTGCGACGGCGACGATGACTGCAGGGACATGAGTGATGAGCAGAACTGCCCCACCCCTCCATTTAGCTGTCCATCCGGCCAGTGGCAGTGCCCCGGAGACCAGCTGTGCATTGACTTGGACAAGGTGTGCAACGGCCAGAGGGACTGCCCTAATGGAGCGGATGAGTCACCTATCTGCAGTGAGTGATAAAAAATGTCATGCATTATACATAATATTAATGCCTCTGCATATAATGCAAAGCTGAATAGATGAAAATTATGCTGTTGTTCGTGGTTTTAATAGTGTTCACAACAACTAAAAAGTAGCGAAACATATGGAATAACTTAGAACATTTTTTACATTGCAAAAATTAAAACACTGTAGGATGTAAGCAGAGATGTAGCACAGTTTAACATAAAAAAGACAAAAACGAAACATTATAAAGACAGACACCAGTCAAACGGACAAAATACAGGATGATGCCTCATAAATGCACAGTAAAAACTCACTGTCTTGTTTTTAATGAAGACCAAGATGACTGTGCACTGAACAACGGGGGCTGCAGTGACGGCTGCATTCAAGGACCATACGGGGCTCAGTGCACCTGTGACCCAGGATATCAGCTCCTTAATGACTCCAAGACCTGTGACGACATCAACGAGTGTCTGATCCCGGGTTTCTGCAGCCAAGAGTGCTTCAACGAGAGGGGAACCTTCAGGTGCTTCTGTTCAGATGGTTACCTCCTCGAGCCTGATGGACGCACCTGCAAAGCTATAAGTGAGCAGCTCAAATTAGCTGATGTCTTACTCAGAGGAAATTGGATATTTTTGGCCCTTTAAAAGCCCGAAGAGCAGAAACCTAAAGCAAGATATAACAAAGATACTAACAAAAGTATTCCACACATGCAAACAAAGCAGAATACTTTTAAATTGCAGTATGTGTTTAGTATTAAGATGTGAAATTCCCCTCTTTGTGTAGCATAGATACACAGATGTTGGTAAGAAACAAGATATTTTTCTACCTTTAGATAACGTAGCAGCTGTACTTCTGGTTGCAAGACGTAGTCAGATCATCACCCAGCGGATCAACGTGAGACCACCCCTGATACATCCACTGGTCAGCGGTTCAAGCATCGTGACTGTAGACTTTGATCACAACACTTCCAGAATCTACTGGGCTGATGCCTCGCAGAAGAAGATAATGAGTTCCTACGACAATGGCACTGACATACGGGAAGTAAGTGAAATAACGGCACAGATGTATCACGTCAGTGGATATTCTCTAAAGCAGCCATTTCCAAACTTAAGAATGATGTGGCCCAATTTGAAACTGGAAAATATTTTGGGGCTCTCATCTCACAGTTAAATGTCGCCCTGTTGTCGTAGATGTTCTCCACTGGTCTGATGGAACCAGAGACTATAGCTGTGGACTGGGTGGCTCGGAACCTTTACTGGACCGACTCTGTCATGGAGAACATTGAGGTTTCTACTCTGGACGGTCGCTTTCGGAAAGTCCTCCTCACCAAGAATGTCACCCGTCCCCGCGGACTAGTTTTAGACCCCCGCGACTAGTAGGTCACTCTTTGGGAAAAACTTCCATGGGAATTTTGATGGCCTTGATTTTGTGAATTTGTTTTTAAAGATATTTTTCTGTCTCTTTGTTATTTTATGTTTAACGCCATAATTGAAAAAAAAAATCTTTCCTTTGAGCTCTTAAACAGCAAGGTCGCGAGACTATTAGAAAAGCTTCTAATCTCGCTTGTCTTTCCACCCAGCACCAACCTTATGTTTTGGTCGGACTGGGGTCAGAACCCCAGGATCGAGCGGGCCAACATGAATGGAGCCATGAGACAAGTCATCGTCAAAGATAAACTCTACTGGCCCAACGGCCTGACCCTGGACTACACCACACGCAGGGTCTACTTTGCTGATGCCTACCTCAAGTACATTGACTACTGTGACTATGATGGCAAAAACCGCTATCAGGTCATGGCAAGTGACATGGTACGTTTAGGTATATCAATAAAAAATTGTTATAGACTGGGCTAATAGACTAGACTAACTCACAGTATACTTTATGGTAGTATTAGTATATTATACCTGATATATTAGACATGGTACAAATCAGTGAAAATTTAAGATGGGTGAGTTCCCACATATGAATGAGTGTTAATGCATCAACATAAATCCTGTGGTGCTGAAATACACATCTAAGCTCACTGGATAAACAAAGTTTTAAAAAAACCCTGCCCGCTTCACTCCAGGTTCTCCAGCACCCACATAGTATGACCATCTTCGAGGACAGCATCTACTGGTCAGAGCGCTACACCAGCAAGGTAATGAGGACCAACAAGTTCCACGGTGGCAATGTCACCATTATGTTGAACAATGTGTACCAGCCCATGGGCGTCGTTATGGACCATCCCATCAAACAGCCTGCAGGTAATGACAAATCTAATTCTGATATGTGTAGTTCTTTGAAGTGTATCAAAATGTTGTGTGTTGATGCAGAGTTTGAAGGTAATAGCATATCTCATCTGTTATCAGTGAATATGTATTGAGCCCAGATATGTTTTTGAATGCATGCCCCTAAAGTTTTGCCAACCATATGGTAGTGTCATAATTGCTCATATAGATGTCCTCAAGTAAAATAAGAAAATTTTATTTTACCATATCAGAAGCTGTAGCAAGAATTTTGAGCAGGCCAACGCTGGTAGTTAGCAGACACAGAAGTAGAAGCCATAGTTGCAAAGAGACCATTGTGAGTAATAGAACACACTTCACATCATTCGTGCTAAAAAAATATACCGCCTTTAAAATAACACTATTACAAATGATGCACAGAATCTTGATTTTAATATCAAAGATGTCAAAAGTCACATTAAGTCTGATTGAAGGTGACATTGTTTTTTCTATTTAGGCCTCAACCCTTGCAAAGACCACCCGTGCACTCAGCTGTGCCTGCTGTCAGGCCTGAGACCCAGATACTACGATTGCGACTGTCAGTCTGGCTGGAAGCTTGACACTGACAAACGCACATGTGTCAAAGGTAGGGTTTTTAGCCGTCATTTTTTGCAGTGTTATATATACAGCACTTATACAGCACTTATATATACATATAATATATATCTGTTTAAAATGCTCAGGTATATTTTCTTCTCCAGCTTGTTGTGTGAGTGATGCCTTCCTCTCATCATGTGAACTTCTGCTCTAGATGAGACTCCCTTCTTGATGGTGGTGAGAGATTCAGTGATCTTTGGCATTCCTCTGGACCCCACTGACCCTTCTAACAACGCAATGACTCCTGTGTCAGGCATCACCCAGGGGCGGGACATTGACTTTGATGACCAGGAGCAGCTTGTCTATTGGGTGCAGAGCACTGTGAGTGGAAGTCTTAAATTGAACTACAGTATTCAAATATATTGGGATTGAGGACTGACTTCTGAAATCATTTCCATTCCATTATGAAATGATGTACTAGAT
>CAEMYA010000501.1:35517-63663 GCA_903131615.1 Diplodus sargus
TATAGATATATAGATTATATATATATGTATATATATATCTATATATATATATATATATAGATATATATATATGTATATATATATATGCGGTTAGTCTTTTCTTTTGCTGCTTGAATTGATTATTTTCATTTCATTTCATTTTGATTTGCACATGTGCATACTTCCTTCTGCGTTTTTTGTCATGTGACTTGATATCTACATTTTCTAGCGGGCTTATTTGAAGTATGTTCTCTGACTTTCCTCTAATATCAGGGTTCTATATGGCAAGTGACAACCATTGGAACCAACAGGTCTGAGTTTGCTCCAGCTGCTTTCATGGGCTCACCGTCCGGTCTGGCTTTTGATTGGATAGGCAGAATAATGTATTACACCAATCCCACCGTTAAATCCATAGAGGTAAGCACATTTTTTAGGCTAAAATTGTGATTTTGTGAGGTGACACGGTTGGACAAAATGACTAAATTAAACATGTAAAAGGAATTATACAAAGGTTGCTATACTTTTATATTTTAAGCCATTTTAAAAAGTAAGCCTACTCTTTTCCTGTTTTCTATTATAAGACATTTAACCTGAATTAATTACAGTTGAATCTTGCTTTATAATTTTAATTTTTCATTTATTTAGTGCATTATGTTTTTTTTTTCCCTTAATGTAAAGTTCTTATTTTTCTTGTTTTGATCTACACATTTTGTTTTTGTCTTTTCTGAGTGTTTTATCACCTAATTTCAGGTTTTGCATCATCATACAAACAATACTTTTATGCTCCACATAGGTTATCCGTGTGGATGGAAACGAGCACTACAGGAAGACCCTCATCACTTCCACTGGTAAACCAGAGGGAGTAGGAGAGCCTATTGGAATTGCCCTCGATCCAGTTAGAGGGTAAAACATCTGCTCACTGAGAAATGAAAGCTATTGAGTACTTGCAGTGTTACTTAAATTCAGAGAGAAGGTTTAAAGTCAGTAATTGAGATGACAAGACCAAAGTGGTCCAATTGTTTGAAAGACCACCAAGAGGATTTATTCCTCTAACAGCAACATGTCCACCTCAATCATGTTTCATGTGACATTAACTTACCCAAAACTATAAACAGTTATCTGTAACACAGACATTTTGTGTGCAACAGTCAAACAATTTTTCCTGCATCTTAGCATTGTTGCACAGCAGGTGAAACTTTCTCTAGTAACACTCCAAATGAGAAGACATTCTGATACAGACATCATGATGACTGACTCATTTTTGACTAACTGGCTTTAATTATCTTATCATATTTACACTTTCCCTTCACAGGAGATTGTTTTGGACAGACAAGGGCTCAGATAGTGGAGTTCCTCCAAAGGTTGGCAGCGCTCAAATGGACGGAGGTAATGTCACCAACCTCTACACAGGGAATCTGGTTAACATAGGATTCATCGCCGCTGACATCTCAACCCAGACACTGTACTGGGGTGTGGCGGGCTCAGGAGTGGTGAGCTAATATAGACTCAAAGATTTAATGTTGTTCTTTTCATACTTGACAGCTTATCCACAATTTTCACATTTGTCTTTTCCAGCTAGTTACCTTGTTGCAATATCAGTTCTAATCAAATGTTTATAGTTCTATCATCATAGTACCGATTCAGCCCACTTTGAGTAACTTCCTCCTCTTTGCACTCCTTGCCTTTTTGCTCAGATCGAGAGTGGCACCATGGATGGAGTAACTCGAGTGACAGTGGTGAGTGGCCTGTCCCACCCGTGGGGGCTGGCGATTCATGAGAATCACCTTTACTACACCGACCTGGACTTTGAGGTCATCGAGAGGGTGGACAAGGATTCTGGTGCCAACATGGTGGTGATGAGGAGCGGCATGTCTGGCCTCCATGCCATCAAAGTGCATGCCAGAGACAGTATGTGGGCTCACTGTTTTTTTTATTTTTTTTATTTTATCCAGAGGTGTCTGTCCTTGAGCCTTTTTGGTATTTTCATCCAGACTGTTATGCAATTATTGCCAGTGAGTGAGCGAGTAGGAGTTTAGTGTCCTCCTCAAGGACAGCACACAGCAGAATCGAGCACCACTCGTTTTTCATCTTCTTTGTGTTGATACAGCCTTTTATTGATGCAGTTCTCACAGCTCTTTAGTTTAAGCAAAATAAGTAAATAATCCAACCTTTTTTTGTTGACAATTTTTGTCAATTATAAGAGAAACAAGTTGGTATGGTAGTGGAAAAATAGTGGAATTAATATCTTTTCAATGCTTAAGTCATTTTTTGGGCAGCATACATTTTCATGTTAATTGATAATAAATGCTCAGATGCTAATAGTAATATAAACATTAAATATATATAAACATATAATATATACAAAAATCACAATTGAACTCAGTGTGTGCAGTGAGGCATCAATCAAAGCAGAACTAGTTGTTTATTCTTAAACAACCAACTTCTGAGCTAAACTGACATGATCACGGCAGAAATATTCATGTGCTGAGTGAAGTTATTACGTTTTATTCACATTATGCTCGAGTTAGCTGTCTTCCGTCCTCACGCTCCAATTGTAACTGTGTCTTGAAGGTGACAGGCAACCAAAAGAAGCGCAGCAATACTATGCTACCTAATTAAGGTGGACAGTCCCCCCAAAAGGACATTATTTATTGAAAAAAGGTGCAAAGCTTGTTGCTCTGAGCCCTGTAGGCTAGTCAGTCCAAAGTCAAGGAGCCCTGACAGCAAAGATTGTGACAGTTTTATGTTTGAGTTTAGATCTTTGAGTTACATTCAACTCCACCCCTTTTTTTTCTCTCTCCACCTCAGACTCAGCAGGGACCAGTAACGCCTGCAGCTCCAACAATGGGGGCTGCCCCCACCTCTGCCTGCCCAAGCCAAACAATGAGAAGACCTGTGCCTGCACCACAGGCTTTTACCTGTCTCCCGATGGCACCAGCTGTGAACAGTATGAATCTTTCGCTGTTGTCTCCACCTCCAAGTTTGTCCGCGGCTTCCACATAAACAGCTCGGACCACTCTGAGGCTATGGTGCCAGTCGGTGGACGTATGTGGACTTAGTATTTTTCTGCATTATGTTCAATCCTGTTTTGTCTCTTGTCTTTAATACCAAATTCTCAGTTTATACAAGTAGCATGCTCTGACTTTTGCAGCTACCTACTCCATTAAGACCAAGGTGGACCTCCATTTTGAGTCTGGCTTTGTATACTGGGCTGACAACAGCACCTCCACCACATACAAGGGCATCTTCAGGGCGAAAACAGATGGAGGGTCTTACAGGAGTGTCATCACCTCAGGAATTGGAAAAGGTGGCATCCATGGCCTCGCTGTAGACTGGATTGCAGGTATGAGGCCACTCAACCATCCCTTTATTTATCCATTATCTTTACAGGAAGGCTTTAGGAGCAAAGATATGAACTGGTAGTTGGTTAATAAATGTTAATTCTAGGGGTGGGTATTGGCAAGAACCTCACGATACGATACGTATTGCGATACTTTGATCACGATACGATACGTGTCACGATTTCGTGATATTGCAATATAAATAAAGATGAAAACACAAGTACCTGTATATGTACATCAGATGATATTGATCAGAGGACATATTAAGTCAAAACTATTTCATTCAAAACAGCCTCCCCATTTTATTAATTCCCATGAAATTTCCAGGCAGTAATATTCTCTTTGTCCAGCTTGTTGTTCTTGCTATCTCTCTTAACTTTGAAGCCAAAGTGCTTCCAAACGTCAACTTTAAATTGCGGAGGCGCTGTTAACTTGCCATCCATTTTGCAAAGACCTCAGCCACTCTCTCTACTACAGAAATACACCCGCCGCACAGCAGAGTAGCTCTTCGGCGATATATCGATATTTGGAGTTGAAAAATCGATATCGTATTGGGTGGCAAAGTATCGCAATATATTGCCGTATCGATATTTTTGCCCACCCCTAGTTAATTCAGTGAAGTTTATTTGTCTCATGCAGTACTTAACCCTGTGTTACACTGTCAGCCTTTATAACTGTCTCTCCCTCATTTATTAGGTAACTTATATTTCACAAATGTCTTTGAGAGCCAGACGTACCTGGAGGTCCTTGCCATAAACACCAGCTTCCGAATGATTCTTCTCAAGTCCACCAACGACCAGCCCCGTGACCTGGCTGTCAGCCCCAAGCTTCGCTATCTCTTCTGGACTGATTATGGCCAAACACCCAAGATTGAGCGGGCCCTGCTGGATGGCACCAACCGCACTGTGTTGGCATCAGAAAGCCTAGTGTCACCACGTGGCCTTATCGTTGATTACACCAACAATTTCCTCTACTGGACAGACGATGCTCTAGATATGATCTCCCGAATGGCCGCAGACGGAACACAGAGAGAGATTATCCGGTATGGGAGCCGGTATCCGTCTCCAGCAGGACTGGCTATATTTGGAAACAACATGCTGTGGGTGGATAAAAAGCTTGGGAAGCTCTTCCAGGCCAGCAAGGACCCTGCCAATTCCACCCAGCCAGAGGTGAGCGTTAAATCTGCTGGATTGAACACACAGTTTTAGCTTTCATTATGATGCTATGTTCATGTGTAAGAACAACATGCATAAGACTTTTTAGGTAGTCCAGACAATGTCATCATAGTTGTATAGCAGATTGTTTCCTCAATTAATTTATTGTTTGCCATAAAAAAATGTCAGAAAACTGTAAAAAGCCCAAAATCCAAAGACGATGTTATTTCAGTTATATAAAAAAGGGGGGAAAGCACAACTCCCTCACATTTGAGAACTAATCGATTAATTATTCCTGCTCTGATCTCCCTCATCTGATATGACCTAATATAATGGCTCATTTCAAAGAAGCCTTACAGTGCAGTCAGAGAGAACTCTTTCCTTGGCCAGGACAAAGAGGAAAATCTAAATATTGTTTATATAAAAACATTAGAAATACTTTTGAGAGTTATGAACAAAAGCTTTCCTGTCTGTATTAATTTTTTTAAAGATGAACGGAAGAAAACAGAAGAAAATCATTTTCAGAGGGTTGTAAGGGTTGCAAAGTTAGAACTGATGTAAAATCCAGCTTTGGGAGTCAAACTATTGAATGGACCTGTGTAGCTCTCTGTTGAATTTCAAAAAAGCTTTAGAATGTAGAAGAATTAAGGATAACAGTTTAAAGTAAAAAAAAACATTTTATTCAATTTTGGTACTGTTGATGTTCTGGGTTATTTTATGGAAGTTATTGGATAGACAAAAATAAACCTTCAGCCTATTCAATTTTCAGTTATTGACTGTGAGCAATTTGTATGAAATTATATTTGTTTCTTAAAATGTATAACTGAAACTAAAAATTACATTTTTTGTTACATTTTTTTCAACAAAATATTAATTGATTCGTACATTTGAGCAGCTGCAATAGCAGTTGGTTGGTTGATTAATCACAAATAACAAAACAATTTTTTGTCTTTTTTGGTACCAGGTAATTCGAGACAATCTTGATCAGCCAATGGACGTTGTCATCTTTGACGTTCATGTCCAGCCTACGGCTGCCCACCAGGTGGGCTTCAACCCATGTCACGAAGGTAACGGACGGTGCCAGCAGCTCTGCTTCGCCATACCAGACCAGGAAAAACCAAAATGTGGTTGTGCACATGGGTCGCTCCTTAGTAATGGAGTCACATGTGGTTACGGGCTAGATGAGTTCCTAATTTTCACCACAGACTACACACTGAGTAGCTTGAGGTTAGACCCTGCAGATCACAGCGCCCCCTATCCAACGGTGAGCCTGGGCTATGGCTTAATGGGTTTGGATTACGACTTTAAGGATAAGCGAATTTTCTTCAGCCAGTATGCGGGGTATGGTCGGAGCAGAATTGGATCCATCATCACGACATCATCCACCAGCCCTCCTGTCTTTATAGCTACAGGTGAGTATTAATTGTTGCCTTGTTACCTTTTTAAATGTATTTTTCTTTCTAACTTTCCTCCTTCACCATATTTCATTTTCTACATGACCTTATTGTTTTTTTTTCTGTCTTCATTCAATATCCCCTTCTGTCTGTTATACTTTTCAGATTTGGATGACCCAGAAGGATTGGCATATGACTGGGTCCACAAGCGTCTCTACTTCACGGACTACTATGCCCAGAATGTGCAGTCCATGGGGACAGATGGGACAAACCGCTCAATTATCGCCCATGGATACCGTCCGAGAGGCATCATCGTCGACCCTTGCTATGGGTAAAGCAACTTACTTACCAAAATGCATGCATAGAGGTGTTGTACTGGCTGTGGTGTGATCATCAAAGTATATCAATGAGCTCCTCTCCTCCCTTTTATTCCCCTCTCTCTGCCCAGTTACCTCTACTGGACTGACTGGGGCTATCCAGCTAAGATTGAGAGGGCCACACTGGGTGGAAATTTCCGCACCGAAATCATCAACAGCGGCCTTACAACACCCAATGGCCTGTCTCTGGATTATGAAGAAAGGATGCTCTACTGGGCTGATGCCTCAACGTATGTTTTTTGATATATACTATATTGCAGCAAATCATGTACTTCTCACATTTTTTGACAACTCCTCTCCTCCCTCCCAGAAAAAACATTGAGCGCTGCACTCTTAACGGTGAGAACCGACAAGTGATCCTCCAGGGGGTCCAGTACCCGTACGCCATGACTGTCTACCAGCAGGACATCTTCTGGACCGACTGGTCTGAGAGAGCTGTGTTTAGGGCTGCGAAGGATGATGGCTCTGGCCTCACAGTGATTGCTCAGGAAATGCAGTACCGTCCCAACGACATCCACGTTTATACCGGATCTAAGCAGGAGAGCTGCTCCAGCTCCTGTCAGCAGTTCAACGGAGGCTGCAGTCACGTCTGTGTTTCCGGTAAGAGCCGTCTCTTCCTCGAGGGTGCTGCCGAGCAAGGCACTGAATCCCCTAATCCTCCATTCAAGTTATGCAGCTAACATCAGAAAAAGGAAAGTTATTATATCAGTAACCTATCTTCAAAAAATCGAAAATTGTGAATGCAACTTTCTGTGAACAGACTGCCTAATTATCAGCTGTCGAAGGGAATGACTCATCATTTTTGTTGCCTGAAGTTGTGTCTGTTGCCTCTTGAATAACTAATAATATATAATAATACTAATGATAAACTGAATAAAAACCCTTGATGCTTTAACAAAGCGAGATGCAATAAGTATAGATGTTTTGTTTCAAGCTATGTTAAAGTTAAAACTTTCTCACTAAGAAAATAAAGAAAAGTTCTGAACATCCTCGAAGACACAAAGAGACACCCAGCACTACTAATTAAAAAGGTTATCTCCTGTGTTCCTTCAGTTCCTCTCCATCCTTAAATTCCCTCACCACCCATAATCTCCCCTGCAGGTCCATCAGGTCCAGAGTGCCAGTGTCCTCATGAGGGGAAGTGGTACCTGGCCAACAACGGCAAAGACTGCATCAAAGATACAGGAAACCGCTGTCAGCCAGAGCAGTTCACATGCCTCAACGGTAATTGCATCTCTTCGCATTGGAAGTGTGACGGCGTAAACGACTGCCAGGATAACACGGATGAGCTGGAGAGAGTGTGCGGTGAGAGATGACGTTTAATCTGACTTTAAACCAAATAAGCAAGGAGATTTAAAAATCAAGGGGTGAGAACCAGTGAGTGACATGTGACCAAAGAGCCAAAACAAAAAAATGATCATATTTTGTACTGACTTTGTTTTTTGATTTTCACTCACTTTCACCTCTCTGGTTCTCACCCCTTGAATATTTACATAAACACTTATCATTTTTGTCATTTTAACCCTGAAATTTGCCTCCTGAAGTAGGTAATAAAAAGACTACACAATGCCAAAGTCGGAAAGCAGGACACATTTTTGTATCGACTGTTACTGTTTCAATTCTCTCTGTAGTTTGTAGTATTAATTAGTGTCCATTTGTTAAACTTTGGGCTTCAGCTTTTTTAGTTGGTCTTCAAAAGACAAAACAAGCAGAAAACCTAGAGCATAAATATCTTGGCATTAAAGTAAATCAGCACTCTGTTATTCCTCTTTCGTAGCCTTCCACACCTGCTCATCCATTGACTTCACCTGTGACAATGGCCGCTGTGTGCGGCTCCATTATGTGTGCGACTACACAAATGACTGTGGTGACAACAGCGACGAGCGAGGCTGCCCCTTCCCAACCTGTAATCCTGCCTCTGAGTTCACCTGCGCCAGCGGGCGCTGCATCAGTGCAGACTTCGTCTGTAACGGCATCAATGACTGTAGAGACAACGCCTCTGATGAAATCAACTGCCGTGAGTGATGATTAAGGGATTGATTCATTAACTGAACTGCTCTGTTAGTAATTTATGTTCCCTTCAGCAAAGCATTACTCAGGTGCCTGTTGAGAAAAAAAACACAGTTATTATATCCACCTTCCTGAATAAGAGACGTGTCCAGTCTCTGTGTGTTTCTCAACTTTTGGTTGATGTTTTGATTTTCCCCTCCAGCTGACAGGACGTGTCCAGATGGCTGGATCAAGTGTGACCACACCAACATCTGCATCGTCCCTGAAAACCTGTGTGATGGCTACAACAACTGTGGAGACAACAGTGATGAGAATCCTCTCTTCTGTGGTAAGATGAACAGGATTTGTCCTGCTGCTAAGTGAGAGAGCGTAAGAAATAGAGAGAAAGAGAGACATGCTGTTAAGTTTACGTTTTACCTGCTGAGTAGATTCAGTATAACTGTACATGGATATGTGTCTGTGCTGCTGTGCTACAGCGGGTCGTACATGTGCTCCGGACCAGTTACGTTGCGATGAGGGGAAGTGTATCCCTACCTCTTGGGTGTGTGACTCCATCTACGACTGCGGCGATGGGACAGATGAACCTCCTACTTGTGGTGAGTCCTCTCCATTTACATTTGACTCTTTGGCTTTTTAGCAACTTACATTCAATAAGGTTAGTGTCTTTATATCTTGACATGACTCTGATAGAAGACTGTTGACTTTGCAGTTATGTTACTATCCATTACTTTATATTTCTAGTATTTTTTTTACTTCTTTATGTAGTCAGGCCACAATTTATGTTTTATAGTGTCTGCTTCTAAATTGTGCAAAAAGTATATTATTAATTCTGCTTTGCATTGATCCTGACATCATGCAATAATTATGGTGATAGTATCCGTTGGTTTAAATCCAGCAATCAATTTGTCTGGATATATGACATGGTTGAGATGGTTATCAATGACCTGTAAATATGACTATTAATATAGTGAATCAGTGATCACCATGTGCTAAATGTATTTGTCTACCTACCTAATTTTTGTTGTTGTTGTTGTTTCCGTGCAGAGGATATAGTCAGAACCTGCAGTTCAGGCCAGTTCACATGTACAAATGGAAACTGCATTCCCGGGTCACTGGTCTGTGATGGCAACAATGACTGTTGGGACAATAGTGATGAGGCTGTTGAACTACAGTGTGGTGAGATACAATGTGTATTTCTTACCCTGTGTGAATGTAATACTCTAGATCTATTTAGTTTATTTGTTTTGTTAGAGGTTAGAATATTTTGAGCTTTTTGCTCTGCTCCATCGCATGTCTCATCTGAAATTTGCCTCTTTTATTATGTGCGCTCTCAGAATCTTTACAGCTTAATGTGTTATCTTGCGACATATAAATATATTTTATACCCTATTCTTCTCATTATTTCTTTCTCCTGTAGGCCAACGTACCTGCAGTTCAGACCAGTTCACCTGCACGACCTGGCACCCAGGCCACCCGCGCTGTATACCATTAAGTTTTGTATGTGATGGGGACAAAGACTGTGCCAACGCAGCTGACGAGCTCCAGAACTGCCCCAACCGCACTTGCCATATGAACGAGTTTGCCTGTTCCAACGGGCTCTGCATCCTCATCCCCTACCAGTAAGTAAGGAAGTGCGTGCAAGTGAATAAAGCAGAGGTTTGTTTACAAGTCCGGAAAATAATTTATTCGTCACTGAAAAGAGTCTGATAAATTACTCCTCCTCCCCAGCTGTGACCGTGTGAACGACTGCGGGGATGGCAGTGATGAGTTGGGCTGTACTTATGACACCTGCAGCAGCAACGAGTTCACCTGCGGTAACGGAGCCTGCATCTCTTCCTCCTACACCTGTGACGGCGCGAGCGACTGTCTGGATGGTTCAGATGAGGCAGACAGCTTGTGCATCAAGCCCCAGCCCACCTGTTCTCCTCAGCATTACATGTGCAAGTCAGGCGAGTGCATTGACATCGCTAAGGTGTGCGACGGGCTGAAGGACTGCCGGGATGAAAGCGACGAAAAAGGCTGCGGTGAGAGGAATATGAAATTGTGTGACAATATTGATATGAATTAATGTGACTTTCTCTCCTCATGAGCAATCGCACCACTGTTTTATTGTTTAAACTCAGTGGAGACCAACAAAACAGTTTCTGTCCAAATAGTAAATATTTTGAGTGACTATTCACTATCCTTAAATCAATGTCCTTACAAAATGACATTTTTTAAATCAAATTATTAAATTGAAAAATCGCCATATTTTTTATGTAAAACTACTGCTTTTGCTGTGTGTAATACATGAATATATGAATATATACATTTGGCCATCAACAAATGATTATTATCATATTCTACTTACTTATATAGATAATACTCTAGATTAAGGATGATTAATGAACATAACATTTTTGATTGGCTAAAATATTAATGGTTTAAAAACTTCCAACGTCCTTACACTTTCTGTTTTGTTTCATGTTAATTGAACACCGATTTAAAAAAAGAGCAATAAATGTTTAATTTTAAGAAGTTGAGACCAGCCAGTATTTTTCATTTTTGTTAACCAACGATTTATTCAGGGTTCAGGGCTTCAGAGCTGCAACTAACGATTATTATCATTACTCTATCATCTGCTATTTTATTAACAATCTGCTACTATTATTTTCATGATTAATTTATAATTTTTTTGTGTCTGTAAGTAAAAAAAACAATTCCCAAGAGACCAAAGGGACGTCTTCATTTCAGACCAAAACCCAAAGCCTTTTCATTAACTCCATAAATTAGAAAGACAAGCAACAGATCTTTACATTTAATTGGCTGGAACTGGCAAATGTTTGACATTTTCAATTTGCAAAATTCAATAGCTCATTTTCTGTCGATTGACATATCCTTGCAGCCGTGATTAAGTCATCTGTCAATGAAGGATATCAGTTCATCCTAATCTTTGAGAGTCTTTTTCACTAAATCACACTGTGATCTCTGAACTCATACATCTGTTTCACCCTGTTTTCCTTTCGCTGTCCTCTTGCTTTGTTCTTGTTAGGAATCAACGAGTGCAACAACCCATCAGTCCACATGTGTGCCCAGGTCTGCACCGACACCCTCACCGGGTACTACTGCTCCTGCGACCCCGGCTACCAACTCATGCCAGATGGCAAAGCGTGCGAGGACGTTAACGAGTGTGTGAGCACGCCCGCTGTCTGCAGCCAGATCTGCGAGAACGCCGTTGGCTCATACCACTGCAAATGTGCCCCAGGGTACATCCGTGAAGCGGACGGACGCACCTGTCGTCAGAACAGCGGCATTGACCCATACGTGTTGTACACTAATCGCTACTACATCCGCAAAGTGAGCACTGACGGCTCACAGCTGAGTATAGTCCTGCAAGGGCTGTCCAACGTGGTGGCGTTAGATTTTGACGATGCTGAGAAGAGGCTTTACTGGCTGGATACAGGGATGGGGAAGATTGAGAGGATGCGTCTCGACGGGACTGACAGGGAGACACTGGCAGATGATGACCTTTTGGGAGCTGAAGGCCTGGCGTTGGACTGGGTGGGCAGGTGTGTAAAAAAAAAAAAATCATTAAAGCTTCTTTGTCTTCATCATTATTCATTCAACAATAAGCTGTCCGATACTTAGATAAATTAGCGTCAAAATCGACTGTAAACTTTCCTCTCTAACTGATATGTAGTTACTTGTAGAGTCTATTTTCTGGCTAAGCAAAACATGGCTACAGGGATGTCTGTAAAACTTTTCTGTGTCTGCTGCAGGAAGCTGTACTGGTCCGACTCTTATTACGGCTCACTTCACGTGATGGAGCTGGATGGGCGTTACCAGAAGAAACTGCTGACAGGAAAGTTCACAGATGGGAATACCACCTATATCATCAGCCGACCTCGTGCTGTGGTTGTTAACCCTAAATATGGGTACTGATGCTCACACCAACACACACACACACACACACACACACACACACACACACATACATACAGACAGAAGCCTTTGATCTGTGATCTGTTTAAATAGGCTAGCAGTTGTCCCCAGTTAAGCACATGAATATAAAAACGCCACAAAATGTGTCATGAAATGAGAATGATATTATCTTTTTGTTGCTTGTTGAACTTTTATAATGGTAAATCCTCTACAATCAACTGATCCTGTGTTTGCATTGTTCTGTCCTTCCCGTCCTTTTTTACTCAGATGGCTATACTGGACGGACTGGGGTAACACACCGTATATCGGCAGAGCTGGCATGGACGGCACCAATGTCAGCGCCATCATCACCACCAAGCTGGAGTGGCCCAATGCTCTGACCATAGACTACACCACCAACAAGATCTTCTTTGCTGATTCCCACCTTAACTTTCTGGAGTGAGTTATGATATTAAGTCTGCCTCAACAGGTTTTTTTTTTCTGTACAACAGTACCAGTAAAAAGCCTGTAATAACTCTCTGTTATATCAACCTTCAGCTTTGCAGACATGGACGGCCAGAACCGACACCGGGCCATCGCTGGCACACTTCCCCATGTTTTTGCAGTTTCCCTGTTCGAGGACTGGGTTTACTGGACCGACTGGAACACACACGCAGTGGAGAAGGCCCACAAGTACACAGGCGAAGAGCGCACACTCATGGGCAACAACACACATCGGCCTTCGGACATTCACATCTACCACCCCTACAGACAGCCGCGCAGTACGTACATTTTAACTGTAGATGTCGGCTCAACGGACTGAAGCCCAAATTGACCACCTATTTTTAATCAACTTATTTCCCAGGTGTGAACCCCTGCTCCTCCCACCACCTGACCTGCAGCCACTTGTGTCTGATTCGCCCTGGTGGGCAGGAAGCTTTCTGCGAGTGTCCGGATCACTTCATCGGTCTCTCTGTGGGCTTCAAGATCCAGTGTGTCGCCGACTGCTCCAGCACTCAGTTCCGCTGTGGGGACAACGAGAAGTCAGTCAGATATTCAGTGACTGGGGAATATGGGAGAGATATGGGCTTAGATACTGGGAAGGTGTCCATTAAAGCCTGTGAATGTATTGAAAAACTGTAAAGTAAAACAATAATAATGCACTCATAGACGTACAAACACAGTTTCAGAAACACAATTCTGATATTTCATAAATAGGCTATGTTGCTGTTTATTACAGATTTTTATGTTTAAGACAGACAATTTTCTGATGGTTTTCAGTGATTAGATTAGTGAGACAGGCGTTGAATGTTGCAGAATATTGTATGTTATCTTGATTTACGCAGACAAAGCTAACCTATCGGTGCTTTCTCTTCTCTTCAGGTGTGTTCCCATATGGTGGAAGTGTGACGGCCAGTCAGATTGCGGTGATGGCTCAGATGAACCTGAGACCTGCCCTCCCCGTGTTTGCCCCACTGGCATGTTCCAGTGTCAGGACGGAAACTGCACTTACCCCGGCTTCATCTGCGACGCTAACCCTGACTGCCCCGACAGTTCAGACGAGGATGCGGCTCTCTGCAGTATGATGATTAACACAGTTACCGTAATTAACTATGACAGTGTAGATAATCAGATTGAGTGAAATTAATGTTGTTGTATATTTGAAACTTGAACTGAAACTTACGATGATATTATCTTAGGTCTGGTTTGCATTTTGCTGAAGAAATGTATTGGTAAACATGTCGGTCTCAGGAGAAACCCTCATACTTTAGGTTTAGTTCAGACAGATGGTTAATTTTTTAAACATTAGTCAAGCTGCTCTCTGTCCCCATAGGTGACCACCGATGCGAGGATAACCAATTCCAGTGTAAAAACAAGAAGTGCATCCCTGTGTCCTATCTCTGCGATGGTTTTGAAGACTGTTCAGATGGCAGCGACGAGGTCACGGAGACTTGTTCCCAGTTGACCTGCCCTCCGGGACAGTTCACGTGTAACAACGGGCGCTGTTTGCCAATGAGCTACGTGTGTGATGCCCAGGATGACTGTGGGGATGCATCTGATGAGCCGTATGAAACCTGCAGTAAGTCAGACATCAGAGTCTGGAGGAAAACAAGAAAATGACATAAGAGACCACTTAAAGTGATAATCGGGTGGGCCAGGAGAGACATCTTGTTTAGCTGCTGTTTGACACCCCTGGTTTCCCTTATATTTGTGTCTGCAAGAAGCAAGCAGACAAAAGTAACTGCTGTAACTGATGAAAGCAGAGCTGACAGTTAATCAGGCATAGATGTTTTTCAGTGTCAGAATGTGTAATAAGTTTAGACCTCATGTCCCAAGAGAGATCTGAGTGAATTAATGATGTTTTATTGATTTGTTTTTTATCCTCTGACTTCATCTTTTCCTATCTCATCCTCTGCCTTGTGCACCATCTGATCATCTCCTTTGCTCCGTCTCATTTCTGCCTCACGTCTTTCTCTCCCTCTCCAGTGGGTCCAGGTTACAAGTGTGACGAAACTGAGTTCTCCTGCAAGACAAACTACCGCTGTATCCCTCAGTGGGCCCGCTGTGACGGCACCAATGACTGCCTCGACAACAGCGACGAGCAAGGCTGTGGTCAGTGCTTCAGTGTCAGCAGATGCAAAGTTTTTTGAATGCAACGCTGTAATAAAGACTGCACCTGATGGGAAAAATCAGGCCCAGGGACCAAATTTGTCAATAGGATGTACAGAGGTTTCTAATAGCATAATACAGCCTCACCATGAGAGAGAGATTTGAGTCAACACCTGGTTTTACCCGAGATCAAAACAAGCTAAAATAGGAGTATGATGGGGACGAGAATCAAATGTAGGTGATGTTACAGTGCGAGGGAATGCAGGAGACATATGTTTGTAGTTGGAAATCACTTCTTTAAATATGGGTGGGTTGTTTCTTGTGTCCAAGTGCCATTTTGCGCAATGAACAACAGGTCATATGTATCTGAGGGTACCCATCATTTTAAACATGGAGTCACTGTTCTTTCTCATTTCTTTCTCATCTTCTCATCTGTCTATTTCTGACTTTGTCTTCCAACAGAGGACGTGACCTGTGATCCCCTGGGAGATTTCCGTTGTGACAACCACCGCTGTGTTCCCATCCGCTGGCAGTGTGATGGCACCAACGACTGTGGTGACGGCTCAGACGAGAGGGACTGCCGTGAGTGTCCTACACAATATCTTTAGCTCAAACCTTTGACAGACTGGCAAGAGTCTTGTATCCACCAGGGTTACAATATATTTGCTGTTTTTTTTCCAGTTTAGTCCCTAATCCTGCGTTATGATTTCATCTGGGATTTGCAGAAATCATTTAATGATATTATATTCCTTGATGCTGATTAAGCCATGCGGTTTTGCTCAAACTGTATACTGAAACAAATCAAATACTGTAGATTTAAATCACCTTAAAAACTGCCTTGATGCATAGCTTATGCCTGTATAGTTCGTGATTAAACAGGACCTCATTCGGATTTCATACTGAAGAAATTTGTATGTGTGTCTCTCTGTTGTCCTGACCTTGGTCTATAGAGCCAAGACCTTGCTCTGAAAGCGAGTTTAGATGTGACGGCGGACTGTGCATCCCTGGAACCTGGGTGTGCGACCATAAGAACGACTGCGGGGACAACTCCGATGAGCGGGACTGTGGTGAGCAGGCGCTACACACAAACTCACCTCCTTGAAATATTCTGTCATAAAACAACATAAACACACTAATCCCACCCTGGCTGTCTTCCAGAGCTGCTGACATGTCGGCCAGGTTATTTCCAATGTGACTCGGGTCACTGTATCCCCGAGGCTCTGGAGTGTGATGGCCGGCCTGATTGTGAAGACCTGTCAGATGAGACCAGCTGTCGTAAGTAAACCACATGAAAACTAATGGCAACCTGCCTGGACCCTTCAGCGTTTCAGTGCACTTCGGTTGTTTTCTTCTCCTAGTATGTGTTTGAGGTATTTGCTTGTCTTCAATCTTAAATTATTCAAGTGCAGAGTTTTTTTTTTAAGTGTGAAAATGTCTAAAATACGCTATAGTTGCTTGTTGATTTTACATGAGAGGAAGGGCGGTGGAGAGTGTTCCACCAAATACCCCAGTGGAGCTTGTTCAGTTTTAAACAGAAGTTGTACAATGGGCATAAAATACATATGCACTAAGAGTTAACATCAGTGATCAACTGTTTTCCCCACCCCAACAGCCACTCGTTACCCAGGAGGCCGTTGGTGCCCTCAGGATGAGTTCCAGTGTACGAACCGTCTGTGTGTGAGCCAGGGCTGGGTGTGCGATGGCATCGACGACTGTGGGGATCGCTCTGACGAACAGCTCAGTTTGTGCTGTGAGAAAGATTCTGTTTGTCTGATGTTTGTTTGTTGTTAAAAGCAACGTGCTTGTGAAAAGTATTCTGCCTGCATTCAACACAATCATTAATTCCTTAAAGCAAAGGGATGATTCTAACGCCTATCCTATTGGATGAACCTCATCTATGGAGTGACACAATGTTTGTAGAGAGAAGACAGTTCAGAGAAGATAAGCCAACATGATTAATATCAGCAGTGTGTTTGTGATCAATGACGCTTGGAGAAGATGGTTTAAACCTTATTTGTGTTTGACCAGTGAACGTCACCTGTGAGAGTCCTGGACGCTTCCGCTGTAAGAACAACTACTGTATCTTTAGCGGCCTGCTGTGCAACCAGAAGGACGACTGTGGAGACAACAGTGACGAAGAGGAGGAACTCTGTATGACTCACACACCTACATCACAATCTGTGTAGTGCATTTAGGGCTATTTTGAATGGAAACATTTCTCCTTACCTTATTGTTTATACTTATACCATTAAATACTATGCTATGATTTGTAAGAACACCTGTGATACATTCAAGTGCTGAATGACAGATCAGAATCAGCTTTGTTGGCCAGGTATATTGACTCCATTGTGCATTAGAGCTGCAGCCATTAGTTGATGAATCAATTTATTTGTTAAGCCTATTAACTTAATCTTTCAAGCAAACATGTAAAACATTTGCTGGTTCCAGCTTCTGAAATGTGAGGCTTTGCTGCTTTTATTTCACATTTATGATAGTAAATGTTCAATAATTTACTGTCATAAATGTGAGTCTTTGGGTTTTGAACTGTTGGTTGCACAAGTAAAAGACGTGTTTTTGGGTTCTGGGAAATTGTGATGAGCATTTTTCACATTTTTGAAATATTTTCTAGACTTAACAATTGATTGTGAAAATAATTTGAAGATTAATTGTTAACAAAAAATGTAAAAGTCATTAGTTGCAGCTCTTAGTTTTCATTAGCTTTTCAGTAAACCTGAAATTAAAGGGGACGAATGCAGAAATACTAGCATACAGCTAAATTAATTATCAAAAGCTAACACTTTTAAGAAATGTCTGAGCAAGTGATAGAGGTGTTAACACACATGATGTGCCTTGTTCCCCCCCCTCTTATTTTAACACGGCAAGAGTGAGATTTCTATTATGTTCAGGTTCAGTAAATGCACCACTAATCATCAGTTTCTGGGACCGCCAAGGATTAATCTGAACAACACTAATGCTGCCTGAACCTTGCTCTGTAAGGCCACTGAAACTGGAAAATCCCAAAACGACATCAGTGTGTCAGGACGCAAAGCCTGAAACATACAAGGGATAAGGAAATAGTGTGTTTTATGGAATTGTTACACAATCAGCTTAAACATCAATCAGAGAAAATTATTTTGAGAGGAGATTAAATAGTTGGTGGACATTGGCTAGCTCATCTAAATCCATTTGTTGTCAGGGAGGAGACAAACGAGGGACGTTGCGGAGAAGCCTTCAATTGAATAAGTGATTTAATCACTGAAGTATGTTGTCATGTTGGAGTTTACGTGCCTACATTTCAGTACTTGACTGTGTGGGAGGCTTGCAGGTTTTTTTAATCTACAAGTGTAGGCAGTCCGCTCATTTCCACATATTTTTTTTTTCCTTCTTCTTTTTTGGTATTTAGACAGTTGGTAAGTGAAGTGCGACACTGTAGAGAAAGCTCTTCAATCTTAGACAAGTGGAGGTGGACATGTTTCCACAGATGGGTTTTATACCCACTCAACCTTCCCTGTGCACTCGTGTTGATGACTCACTCTTGACTGTGTCCTTCTCAGGCCGCGAGCCTACGCTGCCCCCCTGTACACTGGAGGAGTTCAAATGCACCAACGGACACTGTGTGGCTCTGCCGTACGTGTGTGACCACAATGACAACTGTGGGGACCGCACGGACGAATTAGGCTGCAGTGAGTAGCAACGACAAAAGATTCACTCTCTGTCCACATTTTCTTTTAATGTCTTTTTAAAGTATGTTATTAAATGTTAATCTGAAAAAAAAAAACCTGCTTCAAATCCTGCATTTTTCAGTTTTAACCTTTGAGATTTAAAGCAACAACATGTCAAACATCAGACATTCAGTATTGAAAAACTTAATCATATGTACCATAATGTGAATGTGTGGTGTGTACTGAAGCACGTTGCAGTCGCCAGATGAAAAGAAATTAGGACGTTTTCTCATTGTAATAACTTTCATAACGTTCATGCATTTTCCACCACTCATCCAGGCCGGGTCGCGACCCTATCACGACACAGTGTCTCATAGTTATGAGGAAGGGTCTTATTAACACAAATTATGAGGAATCTCGTCGCTTTGACTTATGGATCTCACAATTAGGAGTTAGCAATCTTTCAGTAATTAGAAAACCTTCTCTCAAAAGGAAATTATCTGAACAAAAAAGATTGCATTCTGAGATCATTTTCTCATACTGATGATGGATGGATAGAGATGTCATAATTATGGAATCTTCTCTCTCTTTTCTCTAACCTGGCAGCACTCTCTTTTCTCTGTGATAAAACATAATCTCAGAGCAGAGCCAAAGTTTGAGACAGAAAATTGCTCTGTCTGTGGCCAAAACACCACAGAAATATCCTGTTGGCTTAAGATTCAGGGAGTCATTGTGATTAAATACCTTGATTATGCTCAATAGCTGCATTGTTCTCCAGTTGTTTAAAAAAAAGCTCTTTTAGCTCACGTGTCTTAAATTACAGACAGAAGTTGTTTGAAATGATTCAGAAAACATGCTCTGTGTTGTCTGGCTCCAGATTTCGGCAATGATCGCAACTGTGAGGAGAAGCTGTGCCAGCAGGAGTGCACCAACCTGAACGGCACCGGCTTCATCTGCTCCTGTAGGCCAGGATACATGGTGGACCAAGACAACACCTTCACCTGCGAGGGTACACACACATACTCCTCTCTTTATTGAACTTGTGCTCAAATTACTGCACTCGGATGAATATAAATGCCACTCAAATAAAATATCATCATTTAAGGTAAAAAGGAAAAAAACGAAAAAAAACATACTCGTCTCTCTCTTTCACAACTCACTGTTATAATCTCGTTTCGCTCTTTCAGACATTAATGAGTGCGATGTTTTCGGCACCTGTCCTCAACTCTGTAAGAACACCAAGGGGAGCTACGACTGCGAGTGTGCCCCCGGCTACAGAAAAGTGGGTGACGGCAACATGTGCGAGGCTGAGGGTGAGAACAATCTTTACATGAGCCTATGTTCAGTCAAGAGCAACATACAAATAATTCACTCAGTAAAACAATGGATCAAGTTGTCTTGATGGCTTAGTATCAGGAAAAACAGGGTTCAGATACCACAACTACAGTGCATGCCTCATGTTTACGTAGCATTTTATACAGCTTTTTAGGATATTGCGGCAAAATACAGAATGTGTATCACATTTTTGCAGGCCACTGTGGTTATCTAAGTGTTAGAGAAACATGTTGTTTTTCTAATGAGCTTATCGGTCGCTTTTATAACACAAAAAATAAAGTGTGATCGTCTGCGTCTCTCAGGGTCGGCTCCCCTGCTGCTGCTACCGGAGAACATCCGTATCCGGAGGTTCAACCTGCAGGCGGAGACCTTCCACGACTTCCTGGAAGAAGAGGAGCATATCATGGCTCTGGACTACGACTTCGACCACAACAACACCGGTTTCAGTAGGTCACACACAGACTAACACCAGACACTGTGAGAAAGTCAAACATTAGATCATGACAAATCTTAAACCAGAGGAACTCGTTCGATGACGTCCTTGTGTTTTGTCAGGTATGGTGTACTTCACTGTAGCCAGTCAGGGTGCTGCACGAGGTGCCATTAAGAGAGCGTACATACCTTCAGTGGATGATGGCAGTAATAACATCGCTGTTGCTGTCGACCTCGGTATCAGATACATCACCACACCGGACGGCATAGCTGTGGACTGGGTGGGAAGGTTTGTTTGAACTGACGTCTCTGAGCATACATGATTACATTCCCTCAGTACTTTTTTTGCCTGGAACTGACCGACAAAGAGTTACTTTTCGGATTGTGGAAGAAAGTTTGCATTTGTTGTAATTCTTCTCCTTGTAGGAACATTTACTGGGCAGACTCCAAACTGAAGAGGATAGAGGTGGCCATGTTGGATGGACGCTACAGGAAGCACTTGGTCAAGACTGAACTGGGCCACCCGTCAGCTGTGGCAGTCAACCCACGACTGGGGTACATTTTAATCCAGTTTTAATAAGTTGGAAATCATCTGTAGAAGTGTCAGACACTCTATACACTATCCTGTTTTATTTAAACCTAAAGGGAAAACAACTTAACCCACCGCATCTCAGAACTTTAAATCTCTGCTGTGCTTCTGCAGGATGTTGTACTGGGCGGACCGTGGAGACGGCGCAGCCAAGATCGAGTGTTCTTGGCTGGATGGCCAGGAGAGGAAGGTCCTAGTTGGTGATGGCCTCGGTTGGCCCACTGGCCTGTCAATTGACTTTGCCAGTGGTGACAGAATCTACTGGTCTGACTCCAAGGAAAGCCGCATTGAGTCTGTTCTGCCTTCAGGAGATGGGCGTCAAACTGCCGTCTACATAGGTAAGGTCTAAGAAGGACAGTCATCATCCATCCATATCCTTTAAATCCAGTATCTGTTTCTTCAGCTACATTTCTCTCATTTTGTTGCCCCTCCTCCAGATGTGAGAAATCCTTTCAGTGTTTCTGTGTTCGAGGACCACGTTTATTGGAGCACTCAGGAGAAAGGTGAGGTTTACCGGCAGGACAAGTTCGGCAAGGGAGTCAAAACCAAGCTGCTGACTGTTGGGCCGTGGCTGACCCAGGTTTCTGTGTACCAGCAGCAGAGATACAACTCCGTTGACAGTAAGCTGCGTACTCATCTGCATATTTCCATTAACCACTTTGTAGAAGGTGCATGTTTACAGTAGACATATCAATGTAAAATAATATTTTTTACAGGCGCATTTGAAGACGAGCAATGTATAAAAATCTAAAAGTATTGTGCTTGTTATGTGTCTGGGCTCAGCAGTAATCTGCAAACTAGTGAAATTTAACTATGGAAAATCCAGGGAAACAGTCATCACAGTGATGGCAACATTGATAAAGAGATAAGTCCTGCTTAAAGCAGTGATGTCAAACAAAAACAAAGGTCAACACCAGTCTTTTCATATCATAAAAAACTTTTGACTGACAACTTAAAAACCAAAACATATGTAAGTCATGCATTCTTACATGGTGAAATGAAAGAATCAAACACTTTTTCTTGTGTCTGCAGTGAAGAATCCGTGTAAGGGAACCTGCAGCCACCTGTGTTTGCTCCGACCAGGAGGTTACAGCTGCGCCTGCCCTGAGGGCACCAGCTTTGCTCCAGGCAGTCACACTGAATGTGATGCTGGTAAGAGAGCAACCTGAAAATACTGAAAATGTGCACGTTTTATGTTTAAAAAAACACATTATTTTTTCATAAAATATAATATTGGCAACATGTAATAATGTTATATAATCACATAAGACATGAAAATCTCAGGATCTACAATATGGGATATATATATATATATAATTGCAGCAATAATTATGTAATTTACATGATTTTCTTGTGTCCCCGATCTTGACCAGCAACACAACACTAAATTCACACTGACACTAAAGAAGTTAGAAATAGCTGCAGAGGGAGGATTTTTTTTTCTATTCGCTTAGAAAAGTGTGTGTAGTGTTTAAATTACAGTAGACACAGGAAGAAAGACACGTAAATAAGTAGTACGCCAGAGATTACATTACAACCGCATTGTCGTCCAAGTGTTATAAGTTTTTCTGTCATGGGGCAGTTAAATGTAATGATTGTTGTTCACGTACCTTATTTCAGGGTTTGATCCACAGCCCACCATGCCTCCTCCATGTCAGTGTCAAAATGGAGGCACCTGCTACTTTGACGACAACCAGGCTCTCTGCATGTAAGACATTTTTTGTTTAGGAATGTTGAATCTGTGGCAGACTAATTGGTGATGCACAGACGAACACATTGCTGAGTTGAGAATTACTGCTCTAATGTTTGTATTTTTTGCTTCACAGATGTCCTTCAAACTGGATGGGAGATTACTGCCAAATAAACAAGAACAACATTGTTGCAACTTCAGGTAGATTCGACTTTTTTTTAAAGTCAAAAATAAACAATTACAACATTCAAAGTCACTTGAA
Source organism: Diplodus sargus (assembly GCA_903131615.1). Classification (NCBI taxonomy): domain Eukaryota; kingdom Metazoa; phylum Chordata; class Actinopteri; order Spariformes; family Sparidae; genus Diplodus; species Diplodus sargus. The sequence goes on from CAEMYA010000501.1 coordinate 58,253, forward strand.
TCTAGCAACCTTTATGTTATTATTACTAAGCTGCCTTTTCCCTCCGTCTGTGTCCCTCCATCACAGTTGGAATAGCAATCGGGGTGACAGTAGTGATTTTGGCTCTGCTGGTTGCGCTGGTCTGTCTTGCCAGGAAGAAGTCCAACCTGATGGAGACGCTACGTAACAACTTACCCAGCATGCCCAGTATGCCCAGTATGCCATCCATGCCCTCGATGCCATCTATGACCAACCTGCCAAGCTTCAGGTAAGATATGTGATTATCTAAGTGACAGCGTTGACTACAAATAAGACAGAAGCAAGAATTGAATTATATGGTTTCAGTATAGAAATAAGAATCACTTATAGGCCTTTCTGTGTATGTGCGCATACAGCATCATGTTAAAGCTGTGATATGTTTGTGTGTTGATTCTCAGAAACGGTGTGTCTCCTAATGGGCTGAATACAGACGAGTGTGGAACAAGGGTGAACGGTGAACCGGTCAGTGGCAAACAAACATTCATGACTAGGATTAGTTATTACTTGTTTTTATTATTTCTTTAATTTATTTAAGAAACAGAACAGACTGGAATTTGAACATATTTTAGATGTGACAAAATATACAGCAGCAGCGACGTTTTCACCAGCAAAGAACTACTATAATTATTTACTTGTTCTGTTTGCTTTTCTGACATCAGGTTCCCTGTATGTCAGTGTCCATGGTGGACACAAAGGGAAATAATTTTGAGAACCCTGCATATGAAGCCGGGGAAAAACCTCTGACCACAAACACGATGGCAACAGCCACCTCTGCACCTGTTGGAACAAACAAGGTCAATAAACATAAACTACTGATTCTGCAGTTACCTCTTCCTCCTCAGTGACTGCATTTATGTGACATGCTATACGGTTAAAGACCTAGATTAAAAGCCCAACCAGCCATTCCCTACATATTTATGATCTAAGCACTGTATATTTCTTGTATCTGCTGGTTGAGAAATATACAAACATAATGCACATACATGTCCCAATGCAGCACAATACCTATATCTTGGTGTATTTTGATCAAGCTCAGTCTTGCGATGCTCTGTTTCCTTCCTCAGGAGTACATTGATAACCCTTTGTACCTGGAACAAGTTCAAGTTCCAGACAAGCCAAAAAGAAGTGCAAACACGCCTCCTGCTGCTGCCGACAAGGTTCACGACCAATTTAATGTCACACCAAATGTTTTTCATATCTCATAGCTCAAGTGTTACTGACTGAACCTCTGAGTGATTTGTTTTGTTGACACATGTAGTCTCCTTTTCCCCTGTTTTCAAGGAGTCTTTTGAGAACCAAGCATACAGCTCAGGCACAGAAGATGTTGACTTCAGTTCTGCCAAACCAGCTGCTTCCAGCACACAGGTATCCATGGAGACACACGTCAGAATGTTACACACCGTTTACAGCTTGATAGCTGAAAGCAAATGATTACATGCTCTGAATGTTTGAAGGTAAAGTCTAACATATGTATTGTGAGACAACAGTGGACTGTTTTTCCAGAATAGAGTTGGAGAGTGTGGGGGTTTATTTGCGCGTGTGCTTGGTTATTGAAGCATCTTGTTTCTTCTTTTTCCAGCAGTTTGAGCCCATCGGAGATGACAATTCTGTGTCTTTCAAAAATCCCACATACCCGGTAAGTCGAGAATGATAATGAGCTCAGAATGAATGTGTCAGCGAAGCATTAAGTGTCTCGAAAAACTGTACATCATTCAGGGTTTAAAAGTACTTGCTAAATTTCACTTTGACATGCAGTGCTGTAAAAGTTCTGCACATGAAGTTTTTAATTTATGTCTATTTTAATTCAATTTGACAACTTTTCAGCTTTGGTCGTTGTAGTGTTAATTTATTTCACTGTAACTGTAATCCACAACTATCACAATGACAGAATGTATGACTAGTTTGATCACTAGTTTCATAAATTTTCTCTAATAAAACATCTAAAAGCAAAATTAGAAGCTGATGAGGTGTTTCGAGATCTTATTTGTCTCATCTTAGGGCTCCCAAATGTATTTGAAACAAAACAAAATTAGTTTAGTTTACTAACTGTTTTTATTTCCACAGGACACATTTCCAGATTCTGAAATTTGATGTGACTTGTACATCAGAGATCAGACTAGACTATGCTTCAGGACTGAAATTTTCAACATTCGTGTTCATCGGAGGATGTAGCACTACTGAAGTAACAGAACAGAACAAATCAAACCAAGTCAGTTTGTAAAGGGAAATATATTGTTTCACATTCAATTTCACTGTAACTATTATTGTATACAAAAACTAATTAGATCTAATTAATGTAACTAGTATGAGAATTATTCAGTAATGAAACAAAGTGAATAGAAATGTGTTAGTGCTGTGTTTATGCTAAGTTTGTTTTGTAAATGTAAATGTAAATGTTGATTGTAAGAAAGTTGAAAATTAAAAAATTCACCCATCGTCATTGCGTGTGAAGTGTAATGATTGGACTGAAAATGGCACGAGATGTGATCAGGTTTGAGATTGAGTCCCTGATAGTGAGCGTAATTACAAACCTCTCTTGTACCGTTCTTCTCACAACAGTGCACATATCACAGGAGGATCTGTCTGATAGGACTCTGATCCCCCAGCTACTGTATCTGACCCACTGAGCTGAGATGAAATGCTTTGTCATCATCCATTTAATCACAGAGAGCCACAATTTCAGATCGTGATCACGGAGCAACAGCAGTGATTCTGCTCCTCTCCTCTCACACTGTCACAAATGTCTGAACACATCAAGATATCTCTGAGCTTTCAATAACCAGGTCAACCAGATGAGCAAAGGGACAAAAGAAAAAAAAGTGGAAGAGCCAGACAGGGGGAGTGAGTGGAAACACAAAAGGGAGTCATTTATAGTGAGATGTGACTGGTTGTGTTTTGATATGTTGTTGTTCATTACAATTCATAGTTTATGTTTTCCTTGCATGTCCCCCACAAGGCATCTCTGAACGTCAGCCAAAATATGTACTGTACGGCTCACTGAGACACACAGACATGGAGGGAGGGGATGAATAGCAATGGATGGATTTGAGAGGGGCGGACCAAAAGAGACATGCAGTTTGCAGCATGTGTGCACACTGTGCTGCCTTCAGGAGCTGTCAGAAATGATACACTCAAATAATCCAACAGTGCGATTTTCATGATTCCTGAGTGGCCAAGAAGTTATTTGTGACATAGTTTTCTGAGTCAAGTTGGGTTATGTGTCTCAATGTAAATAGAAGGATTAAAGGTTATTTTTATTATGACAGATTGAAGGTGATTTAAGGTGATTAATTTCACATTGGGGTATTGTATGGTAGTGGTAACAGATGATCAAATCAAGATTCAGGTGTTCTTTAAAATCTACATTATGAGATAGGAGGCAAAAATGTTAAGACCCTAATTCAAAGCATTGGATTTTACTAGTAGACGATTTTGACTGAGCATAATTGTCAATTTTATCATTTATTTTATTTCCATTTTATGGCAGGAATAATATATATTTGTTCTAATTTGTGTAAAACATATTATTTATTATGGAGGCCTTCTACACCCTATACAGCACATGTATGAAAAATGTTTGCTTATCGACCAAGTAAACACAGTAGAGCTAAAATAATAAGTGTCAATTAACAACAAAGTAGATTAGGGCACAGCTTTAACAGCCTTATTCAATATTATACTTTAAAATACTTACAATCATTTACCTCAAGCCAAATAAATCTGCCTAACAAACATTTTACCTGTTCCTCATTTCCCATTCAGCTAGCATCTCTCAAGGCAGCATCAGAAATGTGTCATTTGCTCTGAATTTTTTCGTACTTTTGTGTCATTCTATTCCATTTCTGATACAATATGAAGCTGTGGCCGCTAATATTATCAGTCAAACGTATTCGTCTAAGTATGCCCTGATTCAAACTCAAACAAGTCGCACACCCCTTGGACCATGAAATTAGTTTCTTCCAAAAAAATAAATAAATGCAAATAAAAAATCGGCGTCAGAGCACGTCGTAGTCGCACATTAACAGGTGTTGCTAGGCAGCTACAGTTAAATGATGCTTTGCGGAAATAAATTGTTGTTATACACACTTTAATTATTAATTCGAGAAATGTAATTTGGTTTGCGAAATAGTTGGCTAGTACCAGCTAAAGTCAAATATACCTCAGTGCGGTTCTTTAGCTCTCTGGCTAACCCTTACCCTAGCTAGTCATGAGTTGTGTTAGCATGCTATATTTTTATTTTATTGGCTTTTTTTTTATACGCGAGTGTCAGATGGTGAGTATTACGAGGGGCACGTGAAAGCAGCGCGGGGGAGAGAGCGAGAGAGAGAGAGAGAGCAAACTGGCTGACAGAGGGGGAAGGGGAGGCTCACTGAGCGATAGACTGGATGGAGCAGCGGAGAAACAGAACCATATGTGTGGCAGTCAGCCTGAAGACAGAGAGGAACACGGAGAGAAGAGGTGTTGTGACTGAACCGGGCGCCGGGATCAGAGAGCGACGCGCCGCTGAGAGGAACACGCACGCCGGGGCTGAGAGGAGCCTCCACAAGGTAAGGATGCGTTCAACTCCTGCGCGGCTCCTCACCGCCGCTCATGTGTCTGACAAAGAGAGAGGGGACTGATGGCTCCAGGGACTCTCAGGTGGATCCTAAATGACACAAATACACACCAACGAAATGCATAATTTAAATTCATTTTGTGCAAATGCTTTTAAAAAAAGAAAATGTAAATCAAGGTTTGAGTAAAGCTCCCTGAGTGTGCTGCATGTTAATGAGGGGGGGGGGATCACCTGTGATTGATTGATTGATGGCCAACTCCTCACGTGAGCTCACCATCATTGGCTGTATGACAATAAAAAGGTAAAATCAGCATTCTCCCACTAAAAGCAGGAGACTGATCAGTATTCCTGGAGAGGTGGGTTGACAGGACAGGCCTCTGGCTGTGACCTGGTCACGCTTTGCTGCAGGCCAGGATGGGCTTTTATGGCTCCGCTTGGCTCCCCGGAGCAGCAGACAGATTCAGTGAAGGTCAGCGTTTAGTTGACACAAGACTAAAAAAAATGTACACCCAACCCAAGAACTCTTGGTCTAGGAACTTATCTTCCTCTTTTTTTGGGGTTATTTTGCCATCATTTAGACAAAAAAATGGTGTTTTTAAAGTAAATCAACCAGATCAGTTGACGGGGAAGATTTCGCAGCCCCCTAAGTTTTGCCAGTTCAGCCGTCATCCCAAAGTCTTCCTGGGCTCAAAACACTTATTTTGGCTTGTTGAAATTTCTGACAGACACCCAGTTGTCAGGTTCTTCCTTCACCTCAGACAACAAAGCCAGATTCAATCTCCTGACACCAGAGGTAATTCGTTATCCTGCTGCGTCTCAGAGTAGGCGTACTGAAGGT
>CAEMYA010000501.1:68703-94799 GCA_903131615.1 Diplodus sargus
TTTTTAATCGGACCTGCTGAGTATCAGGTGCATCAATGAAAATGTTAAGTCGCAGAGGTCAAACAGTCGCAAGTTGCACACAGATTTTTGGTCGCATATGCAGTCAGAATAGTCGCATCCTGGAGTCCTGCATCATATCTTATTTGCCTAAATCATACATTTGTTGCCTTTGGACAGAGCCAGGCTCGCCATTTCCTGCTTTTCCAGTATTGAATATAACCTAAGTTAACCGTCTGCAGGCTCTACCTTCACATCTACATAATACTTACTTTAGATACGAGGGTGGTGTAGTTCGTCTGATTTGACATCCAGAAGCAAATAAGCATATTTCTTAAAACTATTCCTTTAAGCAATAGAATATAATATCAAACTGCAGAAGAGGATATTTGAATGGATAATTAATGGTCTGTTCAGCATCCTTGTGGCGCTGATGGACTATACCAGCAGCACTGACTGGACAAAAAGTCAATTATAATGTGTAATAGCTCTTTTTCAGAGCAGCTTAAAAAGCTTGATTTTTAATCACCACTCAGCTGTCTGAATCACAATTGAATGCATTACATTTTAAACATGGCCCAACCTGGGTTTTAGGAACAATTGTCACCAGCTCAATGAACGTCTGCTTGTGCTGTTGCTGTTTATTTTAATTGCTGCTTTGGCAGGATGCCATCTTGACTTCAATCAGGTCTTTTTTTCTTTTTTTTTTTCCCAAACTAGAAATTTCCCTGGCAGCCGGTCTGTTTTCATCAGCCTGCCAGGGGAAAATGGAACCATTAAGTGACAGGACACAACAAAGGAATTAATGCAAGACAATTGTAAATCAGTCATTCTGTCGGCAGAATATTTGACGGGACAAACAGGAAAGAAGTGGGGATTGTTTTTAAAAACTTGAAGACGCCGAAGATGAAATTCTCCTGACTTTTATTCTAAGACAAGCTCACGTTGGTAAAACTATTTTCAGTAAATACAAATCTGATAATGTCAGATTCATCTGTCGTGATGGTAAAACCTGTGGAGGGCGTCACAGCTTCCTGTGTTTCAGACATGCTGATCAGGTGCTTCTGGATTTTTGGTTTGATTATGCTGTAAAGTGTTTGTTTGTGGTGATTGTTTTGGTCAAACAATGAGCCAGAAAACAGACTCCTGAGTGAAAAACAGTCTTCTACTTTTCAGATTGTTTTTCATAAGCCATAATTTCTTGTGTCTGTTCTGCGGCACCCATCATTTGTTTGTCTCCGACTGTGTCCTGTTTATTTTAAATCAGTCCCGATAATGGAGAACAATTTCCTGTCCTGACAGTGATGGGCGAGATTTTTTTTGTTTGCCATGCCCGGTTGTTAGGATTACAAATTGCCACTAAACGCATCATTATATATGACTTTCATACAGAATCTTAAAGATTAAATGTGTCCAAGATGAACTGCGATCCACTGTAGGTGAAAGCGATATTTAGGGTACAAAATTGTTTCTTCTGTCAAGTAGTGCAGAAAATGTCTAGACATCGACCTCGTGTCTGTGGGAATTGAGGCTGCAACTAACAATTATTTTCATTATCAATTTATTCGGATGATGATTTCCACATGCACGTCACAATTTCCAACCACCACCAACAGATTTTTGAAATTAGCGCTGATAAATTAGGCTGAAGAAAAATATCAAATAAAGCAGAAAATGTACCTTTTTTAAAAAAAATCCAAACTACCCTTCTAATATCTTGTTTTATCAATGCTAGTTTTGGGTTGGTTGGATTCAACAGTGGATTGTTTACATCCTCAGTCAGCTTCAGGTCTGTGAGTCTAGATGGGTTTAGTGCTGGTAAAGATGGATGTGAAGGGAAAACTGCCCTCGTGGATGCAGAGTCTTTCAGCTTCCCTAAAGAGAAATGTGTAGGTTGAGTATACTGCTAACACTGTGTTCACCTGGCACCTTATTACTGCGACCCTCCCTTAAATGTGTCTGTCAGTGCTCAAAGCCTCCCACCTGCACCGCCAGCAGCAGCAGCAGCAGCAGCAGCTACACAGCAGGTGAGGAGTGTAATACTGCTGCTGCTGCTGCACGTGATCCACTGCAGAGACTGTTAATTAACAATGTCAATCACTGAAGATCACAGTGATCTCAACGAGACAGGACTGTGTTTTTGATACCCTCCCTCTAATGTTAGTAGATCTACACCATCCTCCAATTTCTAAGACACAATGTCAGCAATGAATGAACTTTTTTACTGCTGAATGTGTGAGTGTGTGTTTCCCTCTTTGGAAATGTTTGCTTGATAGTGTTCAAATTCCTTCACAATTAAATTTAAATCAAGGGAATTCTTGTTGAACAAGATTACCTGTCAGAAGTTAATTGTTCATCAGGTGTCTGGTGGGAACACTTTTTAAAAGGGTCGCGTAACTCGACGTTGAATTGAATAATTTTATCTGCCAGCTTCGCGCAGCATTTACTGGCTTCATTCGTGGTCTTTCTCATTATTGATGACATTTTTCTTTTTGTTTCTTTTTATCCACACAATGATAGAAATAGTGAAGAACACCTGTCACAGAGCTTAAACTAAAACTTTCACATTCCACTACTTGTCCAAAAGCCTAAAACCCAAATGCATTTGATTTACTACGACTACTTCTCTAAACCGTATGAATGTATGTATGTATAAACTGAATTGAATAGAATCATGACATGAATCTTTGTATTGATGCCAGATTGAAGCCACATGCTTCACCGTCCCAGACTAGTGAAGTGTATCATGTGACGTAACTCCAATACCGTTGAATTAATCTAATCTAATCAACCAGACACTTGAAATGTAAACACATTGGCGCTGGAGGGTTGCCATGGTGACAAATGAGGCGAGGGATCCCATTGGTTTGAAAGTGGTCAGTGTGTGATCTGACCTCACTTTGCTCCAGTTCTGCAGTCGCACAGTCTGAGACGAACCGAACGCTTCACGCCTCAGTAACGAGAGCGGCCAGTAATTACACTGAAAGTTTCGGCAGAGTAATGAGTTGATTCATCACTGTCAGAGCGCCGCTGGCCGGGTGCCCTTCATCAGAATGTATTTACATTTAGAAAGTAGTTTCAAATTAGAAATGATATGCTCTAATAAGTGAGCTGCAAGCTACTTTAAATGCACTCGTCCAAGCTTGCTGTGCTGTTATTGGTTTTCAACAACAGCTCCTAACAGCCCGTTTGTATAAAATCCATTCTGTTCAACATGAATCTCACATTTAATCCCGTCGTCCACAATGTGTAGTTTTCATTTAATCCCTAGATAAAAAAAACTATTCCAAGAATAAAACATCAACATTTTGAGGAAAACTTCAGATTAACCTGCTTTTTAAAATTTTTTTGGAAATGCAAACGGTCACAGTGTGTGTGTTTTTGTCTGTTTTTTTCCCCGTCCAGCTGTGTCTGTGATTCTTCACCTTGGTCGTACGTGAGGAACAGAGGGACTCCAGTGGAGGGAACCCACCGGCTTTGTTCTCCCTCCCTCCCTGCTCTCCCCCTCTCTGCACCCTCCTGCCTCCTCTGAATGATTGAAGCCATGCCCATCGTGTCTGCAAGCACAGGTACAGCCCGACATTAGCTCAAGCTACATGTTCACTCTGCCAATGCTTTCTACTGAATATCCTTATAGATAATATGCTAATATATGAAGCATACATTCCTGGAGTTTAATGCTCATGACATTGGTACAAACAAAGAAGCTAAAAGTGTTTATTTGTAGTTATTTTATGAATAGGTGATCCATACATTACTTTATAATCTACAGGGCTGCATGAGACTCTGGCCCTGCTCACCTCTCAGCTCCACCCTGATGCCAACCACAAAGAGGACCTGGTTTTCCTCAAAGATGTCTTCAGCGAGAGGAGCCTCGGTTACCTCATGAAGGTACCGCACAAATGTGAACTCTGTATTTTCAAACGAAATCAGCTGATTCTGGGGAAATATATCTATCTGTCCTCCCGATGCCATGTAAATAAGTCACTCTTGGTGTGTCTTTGTGCCGTATGTTGTACGTCCCAGATCCATGACAAACTGAGGCAGTATGAGAAACACAGCCCGACTCCAGTCCTACACAGCGCCTCCTGTCTGGCGGAGGATGTAGGTGCAATCCTTCCTCAATATCTCACAGCCAGAGAAAAGCTGATGGTTGAATAATATTGCGATAAAATGCCAACGTAACAATTACTGTAATGCTTGAGAAGATTGTTTTCTGATTTTAAATCATCAGCTGGCAGAAGAGCTGCAGAACGGAGCGATGGAGGACGATGAGAGAGAACTGCTTCTGCTGCTGACCACTCCTCACCTCAAGGTACTCCCACATATATACCTTTTCCTTCTTACAAGTGCTTTCTGATCTCCCTTAATGCTACTGCGTTCAGTGCTTTCTGCTTGAGCTGCTCTGATTTCTCTCTAAGTTGATCATCTATTACATAACACCAGCGTCAGAGCTGTCTGCACCCCTCCCCCGTCCCCTAGACACAGACAAGTCAGCCTAATTACTCTGATCAAGTGATTATTCTCAATTTATTGGCTTTCTGAGGAGCGGGAAGAGATGACGGCTATGAATCTAGAACAATCGTTTCAAAAAGCAGCCAGTGAAGGAGCGATATCTTCTTTCCTTTTTTCTTTGTTGACTTTTTTTCCTCAACACAATCCACTTGCTATGGTGCACCCTTTCTTGCACTCTTTAAGATGTTTCTGTTTACACTCTTAAATCATACATTTGTTTGTGGTACCTTTCCATAAAGGCGGTGCTGTCCGCCCATGACACAGTGGCCCAAAAGAACTTTGACCCAGTGCTGCCGCCCCTGCCGGAGGATCTGGACGACGACTTGGAGGAAGAGTCGGTCAAGATTGTCCGCCTGGTGAAGAACAAGGAGCCCCTGGTGAGGCAAAACAAAAGCCCTTTCTTCATGTAACAGCTGCTATTCTTGTGCCCTCAAGTGAGGCTTTAAGACTCCATTTACTCTAATGGAGCAGCTCTGAGGCCTCAGTGAGGTGCAGGGTGTGAATGTATGATGCTATAAAAAAAAACACTCTCAAGGAAATCCTTCAAGCAGAGGACAAAAAATAGATTGTTGTTAGCTCGTCAGAAACACCTGCTGAAGTGACGGCAGCACAGTTCGATCCAAAAGTGACAGAATCAGAAGGTTAATGCCGGCGAATTCAACCTCCTGTTTGTCTTTTGGACTTTCTGTCACAGCCTCGCACAAAGACGGTGTTCCATTTGTTTTCTTTTTGTGTGGCGCTGCTCATCTTTCTGACATGAGGCATCAGTTATTTTCCATTATGTGGCGATCAAATATTGTTCAATCCACCAACTGGACGTATAATAAATAAATAGAAATAGAACTGTTTTGGAAAAATTCACCTATTCTTGCTGAGAGTTTGATGAAAAGATCAATACCACTCTCTTGTCTGTACCGTTGAATGTGTCGAATATGGTGTGAAACCTTTGTGGAAGTGCAGAGTTTTCTAATGGAGGCACTGGACACCCTTGGTTGAAGTCCAATTGTATGGAAGCTTATGAAAAAAGGACCCTACTTCTTCACTTGATTTATTATCTCAGCAGACTTTTTCTTAATCAGTTTATAGTCCCAATTATTAGTTTGGGTTCTACTTCAATGCAGCATGATGTTCATTTTGTAAATTATGACTGATTACAGACTAGAACAGGTTGTGCTTTAGGGCGTGTCTAGCTTGCCAAGTCACTATGCTTGACCATGCTTGACATCACAGTGGGTTTACAATTGGACTGTGCGCTGAATGCCCTTTCAGCTAGTTAGCTTAGCATAGAATGAAGACTAGTATCTGCTGCAATTAACTGTACTGGCGCTTCTAAAGCTCACAATTAACAAACAACATCCATCCATGTTAGGGATGCAAATGTTAACCTATATTTGATAGTCGGTTGCTCGTTAATCACAACATTAATATTATTCCATTAAAAAAACTGTTGTGTTTTGTGGCCATCTCTGATTGTCAGCAATACATCTTTAGGTTTTGTTAGATTCTTAATGGCAATTAATTGAATAATGACAATTATTAACATCCCTAATCCTTGTTGAGGTAGATTTTGTTAGCTTTGTATTGAGCCAAGCTAACTGTTTCCCCTTGTTTCTATTCTTTAAGCTAAGCTAAGATAATCATATGGTTGATTTAGGTTAATGTTGAGTGTACAAACATGAAAGCGTTATCGATTAGTTAGTTGAGGATGATCGATGTGTTCTAGAAATTATTTTTGCTTCTTCTCCACCAGGGAGCAACTATCCGGAGAGACGAGGTGACAGGAGCTGTGATCGTGGCCAGAATCATGAGGGGAGGAGCAGCTGACCGCAGTGGTGAGACAGAACTGAGTTCTCACAAGTATCACAACGCAAATATCAGATGTGTTCTTAACTGACTGAAAACTAAAATGAAATGATGGTGATGCTGCAGCAAAGTGTCAAAGGAAAATAATAATCAGTAAAATCTGTTCCACTTAGATGTGGGATGGGAATTTCCCACCCAGCAGGACTTTCTTATCTCCACTGATACACAGACCGAGAAGTGAGGAGATTACGTTGTGTAACCCCTGCACTGTCAACAGAGATCAAATCCTTGAGATTAGTGCCACGAGATTGCATATTTTGAGATTACAAACAAGGGTTGCTCCTGGCTGTTGGCCATGGAAATGTTATTGACTTCATGCCAACGGAAAATCCTTCTTCTTTTTGTTCACATTTGAGCCTCGTCCACCGAAAATACTGTCAGTGGTACCACACAGGCCAGGATTTTCCTTTGCTCTATTTTCCTCTGCTTGTTTTCAGCTTGCTCGTTTCAGTGGGCGTGTGTTGTGTTTGCGTTCCCAGGTCTGGTGCATGTGGGCGATGAGCTTCGAGAGGTCAATGGAAACCTGATAACCCACAAAAGGCCAGATGAAATTAGTCAGATTCTGGTAAAGGAAACAAAGCATCATACCGTTTCAGACACTGTGTGATTATTCCCTGGTGATTACTGTGGGTGCAGTGGATGATGACGCTGCTCTGATGTTTTTTTGATCAGTCCCAGTCTCAAGGCTCCATCACACTGAAGATTATCCCAGCTGTTGCAGAAGAAGACAAGCTGAAGGAAAGCAGGGTGAGGACTCATTTCACACATTCAAATGAAGTTTGTCGATGAACCTGTTCACGTCTATTTCTTCTGATTTCAAAGACGCAACCAGTTTGCTTCAGAAAGAGTCAACAACCAGCAAAAAAACTGAGAAAATGTGACACCTATGTTGTGTTGTTGGTTCTTATCAATGACGTGCACCCACCCAGCAGCAGTTAACGTATCTGCTGCAAATAAGATTAACAGGTTGATGCCTATATCTGTTTTATTAAGTGTCAGGGTAGAGTCAGCATACAGCTTGTGTTAGCATAAAGCCTGTCTCAGTCCGTAGGTACCACAGTCCACCTACTTGCGCCTCCTAAAGGGTCAGACCACATCGGAAGCTATGATAGTAGCTGAAAATCTCAGAGATGAGTGTGAATGTCTGATTTTCAGTTCCAGACATGTTCAGACCCCGGTAATCTAACTTTGGAAAAGTGTGATGGGAGGGGTTTCTACCATGAGAGAAGCGCCTCTGAACAAGCTTACTGTTAATCTCATATTTACGTATTGTCACGTTTGTTTAGTCCGTACAAATATATTAGTATGATGAGCTGATTTTCCTAGTTTCCTATCTTTATGCTAAACTAGGCTAACTGGCTGCTCTAGCTTTATATTTAATGGATAAGCAATATTGGCATCAAAATATCAAACCATATTTCCAATGCTAACAGAGTCCTCCTGCTTCCATTAGGTCTACCTTCGGGCGTTGTTTGACTACACACCCTATGAGGACAAGGCCACGCCTTGCCAAGAGGCAGGACTTCCTTTCAAGAGGCGGGACATCCTTCAGGTTGTGAGCCAGGAGGACAACACCTGGTGGCAGGCCAAGAAGGTCGGCGACAGTAACCTGCGCGCAGCCCTTGTCCCATCTACACAGTTCCAGGAGAGGTAGACGGTCTCAGCTCTCCTACGTATAGCGTTTGTAAATGTCTGACTAGGTTTTCAGATCACAATTAAATCTCCTCCCTTGTTTCTGCTTCTCCCAGACGCCTGAGATACCGGATGAAAATGGGTTCCCTCCCTACCCCGACGTCCCTTAAAACTCCGACATGTAAGTCTTCCTCCCCTCTGCAATCAAAAACCGTCTCACACAGCCTACAGTAGAACCATACATGTGGAAGAAGCTCAGATTCTACAGATACAGCGTGTATTGGCTAAATCTCATCCAGCCAAGGAGATGCAGAAAGAGAGATTATGAACAGAGAACAGGGGATCCGAGGTTAATCTCCCAGAAAAAAATACATAATCCATCGTTTCGTTTCCTAATCCAATTTAAAAGTAGAATGAAACAAAGTGGTTTGAAAAAGAAACAGGTGGTGTTGAGTCCGGTCTTTTCTTGTACCCGCTCTGTGTGCATGACAGCTGAACTCCCATTATTCTCACTAAGCTTTAGAAACGATGTTGCAGAAACGCTGCATTGTGTGTTTGTGGAGGTGCTGGAGATAATTTGTTTACATGAAGTTATAAGCCATTTGCTTTATAGACTTTTTATAGTAAACAGACGAAGGACAGGGCAGGTATATGTAGAGGAGAAAAGCTGAAGGATTTCTACAAATAGATGCAATTTTAAGATATAAGTTTTATAGTGTACTCTGAGCAGGACAGTGGTAATATTACAGTTCAGTGGTTTAAATATTCTGTCGCTCTCTTTGGTGATATTTGTGTTATTCCTTGCTTTGCTTACCTCAGATGATCGTGCTGAGAGAGGTACGTGAAACGAAGCTCCGTGTTTTGAGAACTCATCCCTGCATTGACTCCATTTTATCATGGTCGGAATTTCCTAGTGAAATTCTGTCAGCACCCCATCTCGAATTAGAAACCAAACCCCACCAACTACGTCCTCCACAATTCAGCCTTTTTATTTACCTTCACAGCTGCCTCAAAATCCTAGTAAAGTTCCTGCATTTAACCTGAACATGAACCTCTCCTCCCTCCTCTTACCCTCTCTTCTTCTTCCCGCATGTCGTCCTACAGAAGACAGTGACAGTGAGGGTGCTCTGAATGGAAAGGACATAGGTGAGGAGGCTGGATCAACAGGTTCATACCGACCGCTGCAACATCACATCTCTGCTCAATCTGTGCGCCGACACATCCCTTACTTTTTATTCCTGAGGTGTCACAGCTGAGTCCTGCTTTGGCTTTGATTGAATGGTTGGGACAGGTGTAGGCTAAAACGCGAGCCCAGTGCCAGGTGGAGCTCCTCACCTCCGCACGCTAAAAAAAACCAAACACCAGAAGCCATTCACTGAAGAGATTTGTTTGCTCCCCCGCACCTGACCTGATCTACTGATGTCTTCGCGGCTCAGTTAGCTGCTTCTGGCTGCTCTTATCGACTTAATGTGACTGTGCTTCTGTGGGTTCATTGTGCCTGAAAGCATCATCACAGCCATTTTGAACAGGATGTTATTTCCCACATCTGACTCCATCATACAGATCGACTCTACACACAGACACAGGCTTATACATGTTATGGGAATTCTTTGTGATATTATTGATCTTTACAGCATGCTGAGGGCAAAAAGAGATTATAGTTTGTTGAGTTGTGTACTCACATTATCCCAAATGTTTCAGTCTTACACAGAAACCCTGAGACAAGGGGGGGGGAAATGGTTATCCATTTTCTAAGTCATCTCTTAAAACGGTTTAAACTTTCTAATTTAATCAGTTTTTCATTTGTGAAACAAAAAGGTTTTTTCCAGGCACTTAAACTGAAACTTAAACTGAAAAACAGGTGGGGACATTTTGACCGGTGAAACTATTGTTGTAAAACTCGTTTTGGCCACAAGAGGGTGAAATGCACCTCTGTTATTATGGATCTATCAGCTTTTCTTGGCAAGGCCCACCTACTTAAAAAAAAATTGGATAACCAGAATCTTTTTTTCCCTTCAATTTCCTCTCAAGGCTTCACTAAATCAGAAAATGCTCCCTAATGAGTTGAATGACAAATGATCAGACTAAACAAGGCTGAAGAGATTGTATAAATTACTTGGTAAACGTCAGCATAGCGTCCTTTAAAGCAGTTGCTTCATTATGTTCTTGTTTTTTTTTTTTCCAAGCATGCAAAGTAAAGAGGTTCATCTTGAATCAAACTAAAGATAGACTTGCAGAGCATTGTGAAGGATTTTTGTCCCAGTCTCCCGGGCAACCAAGGCCAATAGATATGATGTAGGTAAACATAGCGTCTTGTTTAGATTCCTGTACCCAGCAGAATCCTTACATATGTAGACATGAACAGTGACCTTATTTGGAGCGGCCCTGACTGAAACAGTTGTCATGACTATGATTTCAATTGATCAGTTTGATGGACAAAGATGTGGAAAAATATAAAGGTTAAAAATAGCTGAACTTCTGAATATTCTTCTGTGTTTTTCGGTTTAGACGTGTCAGTGTGTGTGTGTGTGTGTGTGTGTGTGCTGTGGGTGTATCTGAGCTCAGCGCTTTGTTGTGCCGCGCGCCGCAGCCACCGAGCTTCTCGCGGTGTCTTTTGTGGCAGCTTAATTTTTCTCGCTGCGCTTCACCAACGGCCTCTCGTCACGCTACATGCTGAGGGTGCTTTGCTTGCGATTGGGTGACGAGGTAGACACGGCATGCATGGCTTCCCGGCTCGTGTTGTGTTGATGAGATTAAAGCTGGCTGAATAAATGGTCTAATGTGAGCTGCAGTTTCTCCCAAGAGGGCAGCCCCTGCCTTCTGTGGCCATGCCTTCTCATGGGATTTTTACTCAGGTACTCTTACTGACTTCTAACGGTGTCGTCTGTGTGGTGTGATGTATGGGAGAGGTTTTTAAATTTGATCAGGGAGAAATGTGCAATTGATGGACTTGTCAGTTTGCTCTTTATTAAGCTTGCAACTCAAGTTTTTTCTCAGTGTGAAGATGTCAAAGTGTACGTTTACGTCTGCACATCTTACGTTGGCGTGTCTTCGACCACAGCTGGCCTGCGCCGAAGTTTCCGCCTCAGAAAAGATCGCCAGAGTTCGCCAGGAGAACCTCAAACCCCTGACGCCAATCACACGGAGTTCCTGATTTATGAAGAAGTGACACAATATCGTCCCCGTCTTAGTGAAAGGCCTCGACTCATCGTGCTGATAGGTACGCTCACTGTGGGGTTTGATGACAGTGAAGGAGCCGGGGGTATGTTTGTGAGCGCAGAAAAAGCGGTTGCGATCAGAAACACAAAAATATGTTGTGTCATCTTGTGTAACTGTCTATCCACAGGGTCTCTGGGGGCTCGGCTCACTGAGCTCAAACAGAAGGTGATTGCTGAAAATCCTCGACGCTACGGTTTGGCTGTGCCTCGTAAGTTTTTTTTTTTAAAGCCTTTCCATTAAGGATGCAGATTCTTTTCCAAGTCAGTGGTTAAAGATGGCCATGGCTTTTACCCGAGCCCTCTAGAATCTCTGTCATCTGGAATTTAAATTAAACTCATTAAAGTGCGTCTGAGATAAACTGATAAACGTTTACTCACAGACACACGAATTTACCAGTTTGATAGAAACGGCTTCATATCACAACGAGAAAACGTGCTGTTCTGCTTCCAGACAGGCTCGTCACACGCACGGGTGTTAAACCATCACGACTCGTGCGTTAGCTGTGCATGTGTTTTCTAACCTTTATTATAAAATGTTACCCCCCAAAAAAGTACGAGCTGTCTGTAATTATCTTCCCTCTCCACCCTCTCCTCTTCCTCCTGCTGGCTTGTGTCAGACACCACTCGAGCCAGGAAGTGTCACGAGAGGGAAGGAGTGGAGTACCACTTCATCACTAAAGCTGCTTTCGAGGCTGACATCCAGAATGGCAAGTGAGTATTGGACACTAAATGCGTCTTAGCGAATCTTAAAAACCAAGCAATTATACGCAACACACGCTTTACACTTATTTATTTATTTATTCATTTATTTATTTGAGAATGCAGGCTGTCAACAAGAAACAGATTAATTAAACCCTCTGTTCACCCAGTGCTTCTCTCGTTTAGACAAGTATTTTCCGCAGAACTTCGTTTGTGATCTTTTTTGTGTTTGGATGTGCAAATGAGTCCATCTAATTAAATATGTACCAATCTGCATACATTTCCAGGAGAGAAATCTGAATAAAATAAACAACTGATTGTGAACTTCGTCCAAAATCTTAAAACTAACCGGTCCATGAAAAAACTGTTTGAGTGCTTCAGTTCTAATTCATGCTGATGCTGTATTCCTGCAGATTTATTGAATATGGGGAGTACAAAGAAAACCTGTATGGCACCAGTCTGGAGTCGATTCACAGAATCCTGGATCAGAAAAAGGCTTGTCTGGTGGATTTGCAGCCAGAGGTTAGTATCTGAACTGAAACAAACCAAGTTGACTACATCACATTACATGGCTGGCATTGATCAACACTTAACTTTCACTGCTGCGTGAGGACTTAGACAGTCAGGTGTTAAATATTTGATAGAAAGGATGAGGCTCTTTACATTGATCCCTCCCTCATTTCTTTGATGTATCCTCTGTCAGAAAACCATCATGTACATTTTCTTTTTATATCTGTCTAAATTGTCATCTGTGTTTAATCGTGTCTCACTGGGATTAGTGCAGCTCATTCCACCTGTCCCCAACCAGTCGCATATTAAACTAATCTGACAGTTAAATTACAGTTGTTAAAATTTTACTTGTCACATTTAAAGTGTGACTAAGTCTCAATTTAGTCTGCTTTGCAGAGAATTTAGTTCACTGTGAATTGAAGGTTATATAAGCTGAGAACGGCTGTGTTTACTGTTACTTAATGGTGTTTTCTGGAGGCAAAAAGAGAATCATCAAGACATCACGATAAAATAAAAGGCAATTTTGGTTGCGATTAATTATCTTGTTGGCAATAAATTGGTCTCTTATCTTGAGGGAAAAAAAACATGTGATCTAAAGATAATGGCATTAACAAAGTCATAGGTGTGATTGGCAAAGGACAAAAAAGCAGGAAAATATAGAGCGCACCCACCATGATGCGGTGACAGCAAGCCATTTTGTCATTGTGCAGCTGGCTGTAGAGGAAGTATTTACTAACCATGTCGAGTTATTCTTATGTGTTTTAGAATAATTTCACTTGCCAGGTCATGGAAGGAGTAGCACTACAGGATTTATCATACTTATCAACAGAAATAGGAACTCCACTGTGTCTCTTTACATTTATTTTGTCCCTTTTTCGGCTTCAGCTAAGAAAGAAATAGTTCGCCCCACATGTCCAAAATTCACCCCACACATCAGATAACCTTCCCCAGCGATTGTCGGCTCTTTGGTGGAGCTCTGCTTTGAATGAAGTTCCATCGTGACGAATGAATGGAGTGACATGAAGACATGAATCAGAGGCACAAAAAACGTTGTTTACCAACACCTGACCCGTGCCTTAGATTTTGTCACCTGTGCCCTTAAAAAATACATTTGGGGTGTGGTGCAGAGATGATCATCATTGATTGTTGTTCATTCTTCTGATTGCACTGTCACTCTAAAAGTAGTAAAAACCTTCAGATCTAAAGTACAATATACAGTAAACAGTTCCAGCTGCCTGTTTAAAGAGATGCGTTTTGTTTTCCTACGTTCAGGTCCTGAAGACTCTACGTACTGCTGAGTTCAAACCATATGTCATCTTTGTGAGGCCTCGCATCTACGATAGTCAAAGGAAACTACTGGGCTCCTCTTCCTCACTCAGCGCAGGGGTCACGGTGAGTTCAAAGAAACGCTGCCCAAAGGACACCACTTCATCATGGGTCCTTCACAGCCTTTACACAGATTACCGGTACATTCATTAGAAGATACTTGAATATGATCAGTGATTGAAGTGTTTTTCTGTTATTGTCCCGTGTCCCTGCTGACCAGGAGGACGACCTACAGGAGATAAAACAGTCAGCCGAGCGGATGGACGAGTGCTACGGCCACTGGGTGGACTACGTCTTGGTAAAGGAGGACCCAGCCAGTGCCTTAGCTGAGCTCCAGGCCGTACTGGAGAGGGTGCAGGTGGAGCCTCAGTGGGTGCCTGTGTCCTGGCTGAGGAGCTAATCTGTTGACTGAGCTCGGCTGGTTCATGTTGGACCGGTCGACCACTCGTGTTTGCGGAGGACAGACGAACTGTGAGATGCCTCCTGAATGTTGGAATGATCCAGTGTTTACTGCCATATTAACCATTCCACACACACAGGCTTGTGATAGTTGGCAAGTCAGCATTATAAAACATCTGCAAAGACTGGAGGGTACATCCCAAGTCTCTTATTTGATATTTCCTCACTTGAACCAGAGGTTTTTCTGGTCTGCCGTCCCCCGTGTTTCTGCTCCAAGGTGCAAGGAGGGATCTCATTTTACGCTTAATACCTTTCCTCATCTCCTCGCCCAGCTACGATGCGAGGAAGAGACATAAGGAGAGTTAAGGCAACAGGCGTTTAATAAAATGAGACATCAGCGTTTCTCAACCGCATTTTAAGGCCACATCAATGAAATATGTTGGATGGCACAGCTGCATCGCCTGGCCATTGTTTTGTTGTAGTCTTATCGCTGTGTGAGCATAACAGCTCATGACAACTTAAAAATGTACATATTATTCAATTCACAATGTGCCGACATGAGTGATATCAAGGTGTTATGTTATTGAGGAATGTTGCAGAAAGTGAAGGCAGGAAAGTGTGATCCTTTTTTACATCTTAAATAAGACAACTTGTGAATACAGGGAACATCTGAAGAGTCCTGCACAGTTCCACGGTTTGTTTATTCTAGCTGTGTGTCTCTTTTACGTCAATGGTGCTGATAAGACGTCTGCAAAGGATCCTCGTTCATAGCTCCTCCAGGAAGCCTCTCTCTTCCAGATGCATCTTAGGAATTGAGACATTCCTCAAGATGCTGAGATTGATTTCCAGGTCACAGACAGAAGAGGGAGGATGCAGAAAATAGAGGAATAAGAAAGAAGCCTCTGGCGTCTCTCCATTCTCGCTCAGTGGGGACAAATGCTGTGCTCCAGTCAGTGACTGAGGTCAGAATTTCCTTGTTGAAAGGAAATGCCATAGTTTAACAAAAACAACAAAATGATGTCTCTTTGGCCATCAGCAGCGCAGCCTCGTTGTGTATATAAACAGGAGGGAAAATGGTAGAAGATGCCATTGTGCATGTTATTTTGAGCCACTTTTGTACCTAGGACCTAAATATTCTGTTCATTTGCCCCTCGTCTTCAGACAACTGCTCCCTCATGATGTTGGTACAGATGGATTTGTCCCGCGTTTACAAGGAGGAATGCCAACTTTAAGTGGTGCTCGATTGTGCTTTTTCTAGCATGAGGTCGGAAAATACCAAGTTCAGTTATCTGGAACGCAGTAAAAAACATGGATGTAATTTATGATACTTGGGATGTACCCTATAAGCTGCTTTTTCCCCCCCATCAGTCTGAGCATCGAACAAGCCGTTCTGTTTAAGATTCTTCAGTAAAAAATGACTGTATATCTCACCTGTACAACGGCAGTGTAACAGCTGACAGGCATGTCGTACATGCATGTAGGATAAAGATCCATAGTTCTGCGCTCTGTATGATCAGTCATGTGAGATGTCTGTAATAGCAGCTACAATGTGAAGTGCCATATCCAGCATTTACAACATTATTGTTAAATGAAAGACTACATCTGCTCCTGCTGGAGACTGTACTCGTGTTACCGTTACCCGACTTTAATGTCTGAATTAAACAAGACCAACATGTTGAATTTACGTGTTGGTGCTGCTGTCCGCAGAAATAAAACTCCCGAGCCGTCCAGTGTTATTTGGGGAAACAATTTTTACTTTAGAATGAGTTATGCAACAATTATAAACCAAAACCATCAACAAAAAGAAGGAAAATATACATGTGTCTGCATTGTGCGCAAGAATATACCAGGCCTTTTACTTCCACAGCTTCTTGATCGACATGTTCTTCTCGCTGTCTTTCTGCATCACCTGGTGAAGAGAACACAACAGTCTTAATACACTTGTAAAAACATTCATTTAAATATGAGGTGAGTTTGCCTTCAATCTACTCAGGACAAGAACTTAAGTATGTGGTTACACAAACCTTTGCCACAGCCATCTCAAAGTCCTCCTGGGTGACATGAACTCTCCTTTCTCTCAGAGCGTACATCCCAGCCTCTGTGCAGACACCCTAAAAATACACAAGAACATTAAATAAAGTCCAGCTGTGTGCTGCCTTCATTCACCATCTGACTGCCACAGTTTAGCGTGCCAATGCTCACCTTAACCTCAGCACCAGAGGCTCCGGGCATCAGCTCTGCAATCTTCCTCAGATTAATGCCACGTGTCAGGTTCATCTTCCTGGAGTGGATCTTCAGGATGTCAAGACGGGCCTAGTGGTGCAGAGTTCAGATACGCTCAGATACAAAACGAATGTAACCCGTAAGAGGGTATACGTTTGTTTGAACAGTCTAAGTGGCTACCTCTTCGTTTGGAGGGGGAAACTCAATCTTCCTGTCGATTCTGCCTGGCCTGAGAAGAGCCGAGTCAAGGATGTCAATACGGTTGGTGGCCATGATGACCTGAAAGAGAAAGTGAACTTTAGTCTACTGAAAACAAGAATACTTGTGCTTTTATACTGATCAACAAAGAACAGAAACCCTACTTAAAATCAGGAACATTTAATTAATGGCTTATAACACAGTGATGTAGTTGGAAGCGCATATTAGGTCTTATGACTTATATTAACTTCCGCTGTGAAGCATCCATAATTGGAACAACAATACAGCTGTTGTAATGACATAAAATCTTTTTAAATTATATAAATTAAACGTTTAGAAAACACTGCAGAATAAACACCGGAGTATTCTTGTTAGTTTATATCTGTAAAAAATGTGTTTCTTATGTTCATATACTTCTTACATGTGATCCACGGGGGGGTTAATGTACAGCATTTGTACAGCTTTAACATAAAATTTAAGCACATTCCAAGAACCTTGGAAGGTACCCAACAATTTCCAGACACTCAAGACCTTTATCATTATATCTAAATTGTAACTATTAAGTCCTTTACACCCACAGCAGTCAATGTATATTGTCACTTGTTGTTTATATTAACTTTGTATGTTTTAATCATTATCTAAATCTTGCTCATTTTGATGCCAGAAGACAAATATGACAGAGTTGTTTCATTTTAAATATTAAAAGATTTTTGTTTTACATGACTTAAAGTTGATGAAACACCAGATGACACTGAAAATCAAGTAGTAGTGAGCAATATTCTAATTAAGCATTTACAAAACATTAAAGACTGTACACACCCTGAAAGTTAAAAGGTATAAACCAATGAACCACAATGTACACTTAAACTATATTTAAGCATGAATCATAAGGATTCAAGTAACTGTGTATTGTAACACATACGAGTGTATTCTTATCTTAGTAATTAAATGTTTTAAAACATTTCTGTGATCAAAAAACACAAATGGGTTCATTTCACTGTTTGCGTGATACCTTGATGTTCTTGGTGGCCTCGAAGCCGTCCAGCTGATTGAGCAGCTCCAGCATCGTCCTCTGCACCTCGCTGTCGCCACCCGAGCCGCCCTCCAGGCGGGACGAGCCAATGGAGTCGATCTCGTCCATGAAGATGATGGAGGGGGCGTGTTCTCTAGCCATGACGAAGAGCTCGCGCACCATACGGGCACCTGGTGCAACAGAGGGGCGATATGCAAGCCATTTAGAAACATTTCATCAAGAATGGATATTAATTAGACGACACTATTCAGAAGAGATGGAGGAGCTCACCCTCTCCGATGAACTTCTGGACCAGTTCAGAGCCCGACACCCTGATGAAGGTACAGTCAGTGTGGTGGGCCACAGCTCTGGCCAGAAGGGTTTTCCCTGTACCCGGGGGACCGTACAGCAGCACACCCTGTGCACATTCACAGCATGAATCAGAATGAATGACACATAATCAGAGCTGTCTATACACTGACAGACGGAGAGAACATATGACTAGAGCTGCAACAGTTAACTGACAAAAATCTCGGCACCATTTGAACAATCTATTAATCATTTCAGTCACTTCTAATTATAGAACTTATCTGGGTGCATTTTTTTCTCCAAATGTGTTGAATTGCTGCCATTGTCTGTCTTACATCATTGAAACTGATCATTTTTCAGTTAAGACATCTAAAACAATCAACTCAGGCTCTAGGATATTGTGGTGGACAGCTTTTCACAATATTTGTATGGACCAAACGATGCACGGAGAAGATCAGCGGACTAATTGACATAAATGATCTGTGGTTGTGAAGAAGACTTTGTCCTTAAAGAGCCAGTAACAAGTAAAACACATTTGCAGCTCACAATCAGCCCTTTTGTCAATCACCCACCTTGGGCTGGGCAATGCCTAAAGCCTCAAACAGCTCTGGGTGCTTGACAGGGAGCTCGATCACTTCCTTGATCTCCTTGATCTGCTTATCCAGGCCGCCAATCATTTCGTAGGTGGAGTCTGGCACTTTCTCCACCATCATGAGGGACACCAGAGGGTCCACCTTGTTGGGCAGGATCTTGTGCAGGGTGTAGCTGTCGTTACGAAGAGCCACACGGCAATTTGGAGTCACCTTGGGGAGAAGTGACACAGGGATGATGAACACTTCAGATTCACGAAACCCTTCTTTACCTGACTGACTGTACAAAGGTTCAAAATGACTAATTTGACTTGCTATTCAGGCTTGAGGAATAGCAGTTACAAGTGAAAGGCATAATGTTTGTTTGGCAAGTGTTTTTTTGTGTTACTGTAAAGCCAAGTATTGGAATAAATGTTTGTTAGAGGTGATTTGAAACCATCTACTATACTTACATCATTGATGTCAATGTTCTTGTCCACATCCACGACAAATTTTCCCTCTGGATGCACCTGATATTGACAGAGGGAGATGTTAATTTGAACTGTAGACTACTAACCTAAATAAAGTGAGCGACAAAGTACAGGGCATACCTTGACCAGCACTTTCTTCTTGTCCATGACTCTAACCACCTCTCCTACGTAGGACCCCTGCTCCTGTAGTAACTGCAGCTCCTCACGAAGGAGGCGCACTGAAAGACAAAAAGTACAATTTGTATTATTTTCTCCCATGACAAAAGTTTGTTTGACAGAATGAGACTTTTACTCTGATGTTGCGGTAATGAAAGTGCACCTTTGGCGTTGAGCTCATTCCTCTGTGCCTGCAGACGTCTGAGATTCTGGCTCTTATCGTTCACTGTCAACTGTTGAGAAAACAGCGGTTCAGGATTGACAGCCAAGGAGACGTTTTACAATCTGACACACATGCCCACATGAGAAAATATATTATTTTTTCTTACCTGTAACTCTTCAATCTTTGACAAGTAGTACTGCCGGAGACCTGAGCCACCTTTACTGTCCCCCATCTCCATCTGTCAAAGAAAAAAAATGACCATCAGACCAACTCATAGTTCAAAATTCATGCTTTGTCCAAAAAAACCACGACAGATAATTTGCAGTGGTGGAAAACAAAACAAAAACAGCACTTTTCACATTTGAGAGGCTGAAACATAAAGGCTTTGGAGTTTTGCTTTATAAATGACATTTTTTGCCATTACTTAACTATTGTTGATTATTTTGATTTATTTCTAGTTGGCTAACTATACATAATTAATATTAAAGTAATTTCAACATGTTATTGCCGATTCGGATTAACCACATAAATGTAATTAGTATCTGTAAAAGGTGACAAGCAACTCACTGAGCCTGGCTGGACACACAAAAGGTATTTTAAGTCAGCAAGATACTGTCGTCCACAACCAGTTTGTTCAACAATACAAAGTAACAGTGGCCTGAAAGTTAACGTTACCTGAAAATACAGCGACTTAGCTAGTTTATCTGCTAACTAACATTAACGTAAGCTAGCGTTAGCTAACGTCAACCAATACCGAGATAAATTCGGTCACACTTGGTCATCCACACTATAAGTTATTTAAAGTTTCACTAATTTCACTCGGTATATATTCTAACCTTATAAATAGAGACGGTTGTTGCCAATGTAAAGCTGCCAGTCATTCAGAGCGGCTAGTTCAAGCTAGCTAGACGTACAATTGACAGTGAGCCTTAGCTTAGCTTGGTTAGCTACAATGAGACAGCAAACCGGCAGCATACTTCACAGTTATTGTTTTGAATGAAGAGACATTTCATTATTTACACCACAGTCGCGTAATAATTAAATCTCACTGTTATTAAGAAGTCCGTCAACTCAAAGCGCACTAGTAACGTTTCTTTGATAATACAACAATAAAACCAACAAAACTAGAGGAAAAATATACACCTACATGATCAATTCCGTCCACCTCCATGTTGGAATTTTCTGCTTCCGCTTGAGGAGAGGCGCACTTCCGGAAGACGTCTTCTTCTAGATTTTTTTTTATAAAACACATGTGCACATCGCCACCTACAGTCCGTGTTTAACAAGTACACATTATTTTTCACTCCCGACCGTTAAACCTGTTGGTTGGCTCCCAAAACTGTTATCATACAATTATCATAAGTCCTTGTAATGCTTTTAATGCTTTTTGAGTTTTTAAAGCTCAGTTTATTCGGACAAACACATGTCAACAGATTTAATGGAGCATTAACCTTTGGTCACATTCTTGCTTTGCACCATTATCACTTTACAAGCTGCAGCTCAGGTTTTTGAGGAGTGCAGGATGTATTTGTTTAGGCTGTTATATACACGTCTGAGCTGTTAAGAGACAGGTAAGACCAGCCTCACCAGGAGCTCTCCCACCAGCCCTAACATGCACGCTGACGCCATGACTGTAACTGATCACACAGCGGCGGTGCTACACGACAGTAAAGAATGCCAAAAAAGACCTTTAACAATTAACTATTATCATAAAACTATTGGCGAAATGTGTGTTTTAAATAAGATATATTCCTTTTTTAAAATGGGTTCCATATTGTGAAAAAAACAACAAACATCATAGGCTGAAGTATATTTATTGTTTAAAAAAAAATCCTCCAAATGTATAAAAGATAAAGGCCTTTGATTGATACACAACATGCAAACATTTTACAATGAGGCTGTACAAAAAACATTTGTACACAGAACGTATCTCAAATTGTGCCTTCATCACAAAACAAGTTTTGGCACAGCGATAACTGTTAACATGGAATGTTTTAAAGAAATTCAGATCATCTCATGCAAAACCCCTAACAAAACAGCATTTCAATGAAACTAGAAACTGTACACAACTATACGATGCGTTTGTTTAGATGAAACACTACAACTGCATTCCTATTTCATTAATACCAGGTATGGACCCTTCAATCCAAAGAGCCCAGCACAGTTCCTTTTCCTGGCATTAAAACGATGAAAAACCCCCCAATAGAAAAAATTAAAACAGCATGTAAACATTCAAGAAGTACAAAAAAGAAGCTGCTGCATTGCTGCTGGACACAGTGGACTCTTGTCCTTGTACAAAAAAGAAGCTAATTATTTTCCCATAGTATAGCTTTCCTGGCAATCCTGTATTCTTACATAGTACAGAAAGGTTTAATTTCAAATGACAAATCCACCAATATAGAAACAAACAGCACCAGAACTTGTAAAATTATCCTCGCCATAAAAAGCTTCCATCAGTTGAGACATCTCAAGAATTCAAACATTTTGTTGAATATAACCCATACTTTCTCATTGTATTTTGAAATAAAAAATATAAGCTTTCTGGTGTAAAATGTTTAGATATGTGTATATATGTTGGCATGAAATTACTTACACCATGCCTCCTGGTTCTTGTTTTTTTGAGATGTTACCAGATATCAGGTACTGTTGCATAAGATTATGGCTTTCAACTGCAAAGGTAAACATGACGGCGAAGAACACCTCGACAGCACCAATGCTTAAAATCTTTTAAGCATATTGTACCATAAACAAAAAAAATATTGCAAAAACAAGGCAAGGATTACTTGAACAGGCTCAAAATGACAAGGCAAACATATTATTAAAGACACATAATCACTTTGGTCCCACATATTTTGCAGATTTTTTTGTTAATTATAATCTATGAGACAGAAAAAAGATATGTATCCCGCTTAGAAGCTGGTTCATCATACAATGTCGGTGTCGATGGCTTTTTTTTTTTTAACATTTAAGCTGCAATGTTAGCATAAGTTGGCTGTGGAATGTTTTAGGTGAGTCGGATGCCCAACACCTGCTCCAGCTCTTGTCTTCTCTGCTGCACCTGAAACAAGTAAAAACAGAAAGTCAGTTGCATATTAACACTACAAAACAATCTACTAAAGCCTTAACACGCGCATTAGGCTCTTTACCTTGGAGTAAACGTATCTGCCCACTGCCTCTGGGACCCAGGCCTCCTGGTAGAACTCGGCCCTCCTCTCCTCCTCGGGGTTTCCTGTCACATCTGTCATCAGCTGGTGGAAAAAGAAATGTATCATTGAGCACGAGGAACCATAATTTCATGAATACAGAAAACCTTTTCATTCCCAAATGGCTTAATTATGTGACTCATACACTGTTGATTTACTTTGGCAGTACTGACAGGGTTGATGCATTATGGATTTAATTAGTTTGTCCTGGCATTGAAGTCTGTCCATTGAAGCAAACAATGCGGCAAAATTAGCTCACTGCTGACTTCGCTTCGAAGCTCTGTTTTAATAACATGAGCGAAAGCAATTAAGGTCCTTGCTGGCTCTTAATTTGCCAAGGTGACCTGGCCACAAATTACCAGTGCATGTCAGAGCATGTTTTTAATTAAATATTAGGACACATATGCTGGACAATGACTTTTCCCCTGAAATAATGCTCCAGAAGCATTTTGGAATAAAACTCTTCAAATTTGGTGAAGAACAACAGCTTAAAATATGCAAAGAAAAACGAACATTTGATGGTGTTGTCGAGTACAGGAGAAGAAAGTAAACACAGTTTGTGCGGGAAGTTAGCGGTGAATCAAAGATTTACCTTCAGATCTCTGCTCTGAGACTTGAGCCAGTCCTGGATGAAGTCCTGCGGATTATTGCTGAAGCTCAACATGAAGTCTCTTTCAGTCTTTAGCTGGTTGATGTACTCAATCGTCTCATGAATCTGCAGTGACCACAACCGGTAGAGTTTTTTACTTTTTATCACCATTACACTAAAAGAGGTACAGGCATCTGATTGGCTGACGGCCCTACCTTCATCTCCAGCGCAGCGATCTCCTGTTGGTTGGTCGTGGAGGACAGGAAGCTGTTCATCTGGCTCTTCAGTGGGTCGTCCACCTCCACATCGATGTCATAGCACGCCGTCTTCTTCTGATCGGTGGGGTCCACACTGCTCAGAGGAGACACACAGACAGCAACAGATTGAAGTTGGATTGTAAATCGGGGAGGAAGAGATGAACCAAATCTTTGAGATAAAAAAATAAATAAAAAAACTTCTGTTCGCTCATACAGTATGAATGCACTGCAGTTAAGACTGAGAAAAAAACTAAATTCTTTTGAAATATTTGAGGAACAGATACTTAACACATGTACAAACAGAGAGAGAGGAATAAGGATCCCACACTCCCCTACCTAATCATGTGATTGATAATGATGGGGTCAGGGTGCTGCAGCAGGCCCGCCAGCTTCATGGGAATCTCGGAGAATCTCATGCGAGGACAGCCAAAGATCTGAGGAGCATTTAGTTAGAAAACAGAAGTTTCACATGCCAAAAGTCTCTCCACACACACATTTGAGGTCCTATACAGTCAGTGAATACCTCGTAAAAAATATGTGATGCTACAAAGGATTAATTTGATGGTACAACTGAATAATTTAGAGAAACAAAGGTAGTTATATGCATAGTTATAATCAAAATAATGCATTCCCTTAAATTACAAATCATTTTTACTCCTTTAAAAATGATGGTATTTCTCTGTGTTCTCTGTGTATGAGTTACTTTTTAAACTGCTCAAAACTGCACATTTGATTTAAAACAGTGATTTAAAAGCCTTTTCTCCTTTCAGAGCAACACTTTGAAATGTATGCGTTAAAGTGGTGGGCTTGCATTCAGCTGCTTGGCGTGGCCTTAAACCATCCGTTACCTGTCTGAAGTATCGGTTGCAGTTGATGTACTCCTTCTCGTGACTATCCTGCAGCTTGTTGTTCTTGATGTAGAGCCAAAGAGCCTGCATGATGCTGGCCCGCGTCTGTGTGTGCACGCCCAGCAGACGAGCCAAGCGAGGGTCCAGTTTGTACTGAGGAGGCTGAAGAAAAACAAAGCATTGGATCGAAGAGACTCGTGATTGAAAAGGTAGAGAAGTCACCCGACCGTTTGCAAAAAGGCGACCGAGCAAATGGGCGGTACCTGGTGATCGAGCATGAGCAGGAGGGTGCATTTCACATTCACGTCGCCGGGCCTTTTGACCTGGAAACCGTCGGTCTCCTGAGTCGTGGGCATTCTGTGCCACTGAAAGAAAACATCAAGTAAATAGTTCAGATTTTTCTTATTTATAAGAGTTTAATAAGTTAAAAAAATAATTTTACAAGGACAGATAAATGCTCAAAGACAAAACTGGTTCACTGTAGAGATGTGCCATTCTTGTTTAGTAAGTTGTACAATAATCACAGTGCATTTCAGTGGCATTTAAAGTAAGATTAGATTATGGAAAAAATAGCAAAAAAATAACAGTTTCAATTGGCTCTTATATTGTCCGCAATGTATATTATATAGTTAAAAATAGGCAAAATTCAGACTGTTTTCTGCTTGTTACTTTTAGATTAGTCGACTAGTCTAAGATTGAACTTCTTTTGAACATCAGGGATATTAGTGCTTATGAACATCCCTAGTTCTGTGGCAGTTTTATGAAAGTGCACCTGTGTGTACACAAGTCTTGGGGAGAACAACTACATATGTGAAAAAGAAGTATAAAGCTTTTGTGGCTCCAGAGGAAGCTGCCTCTAGTGATGTCACTCAGTGGCTTGGTTACATTGTGGGTAATGTGGGTGTCAGGTTTTGAAAGCAGTCCACTGGTTAAACATTACACTCTGATGACCCTGCTGGACTCATTATGGCCAGTTTAATGACTACAATTCATTGAGTAGAATCAGAGATATCACCTTTTTTACTGCACACATTCTTCCTCCTATCAAAACCTGGTGCCTACATTGCCCACGATGCATTTCACTTCTGAACGACATCACTAGAGGCACTTTATTAGATAACATGCAGTAAAAAAAGAATTGTAAACACACTTTAATATGTAAAATTGGTGGATGGTTCAATCGTTAAAACTACTTGCCTTCACTCAGTTATGTAAACTGGATGATTGACCAATGCAAAAACCTTTTCTATGTTAAATAAAAATGTGAATCAAACTGGTGCTTGTAAAAGGCTGGTTTAACCCTGTCTGTGGGAGGATTTCAAACATAAGTCACAGTGGGTTGGACGAAACATGTTGGGATATCTTCCAGCCTCCCCCAGGATTGGTTCCAAAAGTTTGAATGATTCCAGCTGAACTTCCCTGTCTGACCAGGGCTGAGAAAAATGTTCTCAGGCCTGTGGACCAACAGCAGTGTCAGAACTTTTCGGGTTCCTTGCGTCCACAATACTGCATCGGATGCCTTTAAAATGATGTCATACCTCGACTAAGTGGTTGTCGGGTCCATAGAGCTCCTTATCGAGCTCGATCACCAGGCTTTTGAAGAAAGACGAGAACTTCTTCTTTTGCTTGCCAGGCTGGGAATACAAAAAGAGAGAAAGTGAGAACATTTCTATCCATCTATGTCTTCTTATTGTGCTGTGTCAGTCTGTGCAGCTGCATTGTTTAGCTCTGACCACATCGGGGGTGGTGAGAGCACAAAATTGTAGACAACTAGAAAAAGCTGTCTCACCCCCGCCCTCTCCCCAGGCCTGACAAAGTCTGTTTGCACAACATGACCCCCTTCACTCCTTCCCTCGCATCCCTTTTTCTTTTTCTGTTACTCCATGCAACACTCCTACGCATGCCTAAACCAATGAGCC
>CAEMYA010000501.1:94847-110070 GCA_903131615.1 Diplodus sargus
TGTGGCCCCGGATGACACAACGATTGGAGCTGAATTGATGGAGGGAGGGGAGGCATGTCAGCTCATGGTATGTAACGGCCAGTGGTTTCAATTCCTCATTTTTCAAAAGAGAACATGAGCATGTGAGAGAGTGTGTGTGTGTGTGTGTGTGTGTGTGTGTGTGTGTGTGGAGTTGCGGGGTGGAGTGAGGAGAGCTGTAAACACACATCTGGTTGCGTGGTCTGAGCCAAGGACACAGGCCAACCAGAGCCGAATGACTGGAAGTTTTCAGAAACACAATAACAGAGACTGAAATACTGGAGTCGGACCACACTGGGCCGATGGTGCAACAGAGCGAGGAGACTCAAACGTTAACTCGAGCGTTTGTTCACTCACTTCCTCCAGAAGTTTGCCCTCGACTCGGAGTTCCCACGAGGACACCTTCTCCGCCTCCTCGCCCTCGGGCTTGCTGGGGGTGTACGTGTTGGAAATGTAGATCCTGAGCTTGCGTTTTTGCTGTGTCAGAGAGATGAACAAGCAGATATATCAATAATTCAAGAACACTGAAGTCATAGAGGACTATTTAAAGATATGATCCTTCCAACTTTGATACTATTTGAATTCTCTCTACTTTAAGTTTTATATTTTATGTGCAGATGGGGGAGCCGGGAACGCTAACCAGCGACTCTCTGATTACTGGACGACCCGCTCCAACTCCCTGAGCCCCAGCCGCCCTAACAGTCTATGGATGAGTGTTTCCAAACCCAGGAGCATGTCTATTTCCAACTCTGAGGTTAAATATCCTTTTTTATAATAACATTAGCACCACAGAGGCAGGCTTGGCAGATTTTTTTCTTTGACTGAAAGTACCTAAGCGAAAATGAACACTGTACAAATATTCTCTCATTTAAGACAATGACAGATAGGGATGGGAATTGAGAACCGGTTCCAAATTACAGAGCGGTTAAACCGTGGGGCCTCTGCTCTGTTTCTACACTGTGTTTTTACCCAAAGATAATAAAACAGCTACATTGACGCAAAAAACCTGTGTGGGCCGACTTTTTACCACACAGAAAGTTGACCAGCAATCGATAAGAGAACCTTATCAATTCCCCTTGCAACTGCAAACTGAACAGTTCCTCCATCTTTAAAACATGGCATGGCTTTTATTGTGAAAACATTACAGAAAAACTCAATATTTTTAACAAAGAGGTTGGTGCTAACCATGACTGTTTGTCCAAAATGTGTCTAAAAACAAAAACAGCCACAGTTGGCTGTTGGATGAAGAGTTGTGACAGGCTGCACACTTACAGCGCCTCAGAAAACAACTGCAGGGGATAGTGGAAAACTACTGGAAATCAGACTGCGGTTGCAATTATCTCTGACTGACTTTTTTTATTAAAACAATGTGAGTTTGTTTTGCCCCACTGTAAACGAATATGCTAGTTTGTCTGCTCGATGAATTCTGAAAAAAGGAGCAGCTCAAAGTGTGTTTGCTGTTGTACAAAACGGCCCTTTGTTGTTACCTCCAGTAACCACGGGTGTGGCCAAATTAACCCGGACTGAAATCTTAAGGATTATAATATTAAACTCGTGATGAGTCAGCCTGAATCTTGAAACATCCTTTCATTAGTTGAAAATCATGAAAAGATACCATGATGGGCTTCTTGATGGCTTCCTGGATCTCCATGCGCTTTCGTGCGATGGTCTGATCCAGCTTCCTCTCAAAGGCCAAGAGATCCATGTAGGCCTGGGACTCTGGGACCAGGTCCCGGATCTAAGAGCCAACAGCAGGACATGAACATTGAGGGAATACAGCCAACTTGTAAGCAAACTGGGTCCATCTCAACTGTGATGTAAAACCTACTTACCCTCTGTGGGAGAACCTTGTCAGCCATCTTGCGTCTTTTTGCCCTAAATCACATGGAAAAGATAATACATATGAGATGTTTTCCAAAGTACTACGTGTTCATTTGCCAAAAACAAAGAAACACACACATGAATTTCCTACATTAAACATAAAATTCCCTAAAATGTAAACAATCTACTGGCTAATTAATCAAACGTGAACATATGATTTCATCATGAAGTATTTGGCCTTTTAGACAGTCATTAACTTATTTACAAGGAACTGACTGCAAACTGCGAGATTCAAAGAAAGACTCATTCACCCCTTTTTTCTATAAATCATTTGCAAAAACTCGGTGCAATACCAAGTTCTTGAGCTGCGCTCCCCCGAATGAGCACCTCAGGCTCC
Organism: Diplodus sargus; assembly: GCA_903131615.1. Classification (NCBI taxonomy): domain Eukaryota; kingdom Metazoa; phylum Chordata; class Actinopteri; order Spariformes; family Sparidae; genus Diplodus; species Diplodus sargus. The sequence goes on from CAEMYA010000501.1 coordinate 97,084, forward strand.
CACTTATCACCGCCGCAGACTTCATAAGAACTGTTTTGTTTCTTTAATTAAATTACACAGTCCCCCCTCATTATGACTAAATTTAACTCTGAGCTCTTTCATGGTAATCTAGGAAGTTGCTTCAAGCCCTGTGCCTCACTAATCCTCCATACTGAGAATGTTGTTATGAGATAAACCTTAAAAAGACAAGAGCGTCATTGTGGAAGAGGCTGAGCACGCTGCCTCACATCACGGCTCGCCACATTTATGAGCGTGGCATCACCGAGCAGTTTGAAGTCCAAAATACCAACTCGTGTGTGCCGCTTTGTAAGCAGAGGTCGGTCATGAGATACTCCGACCCGCGTGTCTGTGTGATCCGAGCTGTGCTTTTAACAGCACAGTAAACAGACTGCCGAGAGAAAACACATCCAGAATGAAGAGTGATGTTATTATACTGTTAGGAGATAAAACAGGGGAAATTACCACAGAGTTCATAATGAGACTACGACGACGTTTAAGGCTGGATTTAATTATGTTATTTAAGCATCTTTTTAGTGAGCAAATGTTCCAAAAATAAAAGCCTTTACCCTTTTTTGTCCAGGTTCAGGATTACATTTGAAGTACCTCATATGAATAAACCTGTGTTGTGATGTTGGAGGGAAACAACACCCACTCTCATAATGAGATGGTCCTTTTATACACAACAGCCTTTTTTCGTGATTCTCATGATCCATTTTCTGGAACCATGAAATCATAAAAAACAAGAAAATAACAGTACTATAAAGATGTGTAATTGTTTGAACCGGCCATGCTTTCACAACAGTTATTTGTTTATGTCATCAAAAGTAAAACAAATGTCTCAAAATGTTCAAAAAAGAAGCAAATGTTGCAAGAACTGTGTGCATACAAATGGAAAACAAAACAATAACTTATTTAAACAATAATTTTAATATCTGATTAATTATGTAATTCAATAAATAAAACGTGGCACATTTTTAAACTCCTCTTGTTATTTTTTTGCTGCTTTTCTGTTTGAAGTGATCACAGTTTGAATGCATTGGTTTTGGACTGCGGTTAAATGCAAATACTTAGAAATTGCAACTATTTAGCTCATCGGATAATCATTTCAGTAATTCTTAAAGCAAAAATTTCAAACATTTGCTGGTTCCAGCTCCTTAAATGTAAAGAGATGCTGTATTTCTTCTTTTTTTCTCTCTTTCTTTCTTTGTATGGCATCTGTGATAGTAAATGAAGATTCTTTGGGTTTTGGACTGTTGGATAGACAAATGAAAAAATCCAAGATTGTGATGAGCATTTTTTCCAACTAAATAATTACTCAATTTGTAGTTTTGTAATTCATAATGAAATGAAATAAAGAAGCCCTACAGAGATTGAAAAATGAAAATAATTGTCAGCTTTACTTGTATGACAGTCAGTATCTCTGGTGGTGCTATTCCCTGATTTGGCCCCAGGCTGTCTTGGTCAATTAGCCCTGGCATTATTCCTCTCACACAAACACTCTCACTTCTCTACAGTTTACCCTCGTCTGAGGCCTCCCAGCGCCTCTTGCTGCTGCTGTTGATGCTGATGAAGGAACCGCTTCCTTGAGGCGTCCATGCCCGGAGGCCCCATGCCTGGCCGCATGGACATGTTCCCACCACCGTAAGAGGGACCCGGCAGCTGACCCCCCATTGACCCCATGGGGCCCCCCACTCTGTTGGGTGGCATCCCCGAACGCTGGAGAAAAGAAGGTTCATGAGAATGAAGTGAAAAGACGCTCTTCAGACCAGTAGACTTCTTCCTTTCTGGTAGTGACAATGACTTCCCCTTTAGATCAAATTGTGTTTTTTTAAATGAGGATGTTTGCTCTGGTAAAGATTTATCCTCCCAATGCAACGTGAGTATGATATCAAGATTGAAAGCCAAAAAGATAACAGAGGGATAATAAGGAGGACAGAAACAGGTTTTGAAAACTATTTCTATGATGATTATTGGATAAAATACTGTCTCCAAATGCAAACATGCTTAATTTTACATGATTTGCTCAAATGGTAACAGTACATGTTTGTTCTGTTCACACTTTACTGAAAGTGTTTTGTGGTTTGTTTAAAGAGCCGTATTCAGAGTAGGGTTGCGAAGGAATTTCAAGGTATACTGTGGTATGAAAACTGATTGCTATCATACGTCTATGCGAGCTTATCGAAGGGATTGCATTCTACCGTATTCCCGTTATTACAAAAAATATATACAATATTTTATTATGCAGTGAAATTCTAAAAAGTCTTTTGTTCAACCCAAAAAAAACAACTTCCATTTGCATGATGTCCTGGGGTTAACAAAACCAGTAATGCTTGTTGTGAAATAACATAAAACTGTAATATTTTTTAAGATGGTTATCAGAGACATATTTACTGCATGTACCATAAATTATAATACTGGTCACATTCAGCAGGAGGAACATTACCTCAGGCAGTAAAAGAAAAATGTGCTTACATGTGCAGCAGAAATTAGAAAAGAGGACTTAAAATGTAATTTGGTAAAAAAAACAAAAAAAAAAACGTTAAGTTTTTAATAGTGACGACTTATATTGAGAATCTTTATCTTGTTTTACAGAACAGTTATACTCTGAAATAATGCAAATGGACTTGATTCACCGACATTTTCCTCCTTTCCACTGCTGGTGACTTTGCTCGGGTGTAAATGTGTATGTGACAAACATGAGACAAGTGGAATTAGACAGCATGAAGCTGCAGATGGAGGCAAAACTGGGATAACATATGCAGGCTGAGCTCTGACAGATGGTGGTGATGATAAACTTACTTTTGTTTTCAGGGTAACTGACAGGGCGGTGAGGGCAGCCACGTGATCTCTCTTTCACACATGCTCTAAACATTATTCTGTGAGCTTCATTAAATCTAATCAAACAGCCAAATATTTATAAAAGCAGCCTTCATAGTGATTAATCGCAATAAACGGCGTTATTAAAAATGGTACACTCGATTAATTTCCTACCTTTTTTCAAACGCGGAAGTGCTGCCCACACCTTGATGCGTTAAAAAGAAAATAGCTTATTCTCACTTTTATGTCCGTCCTGTGACTGTCTTCAACTGAATACTGGTGTTTGAACACAACTTTTAAGATGATCCTTATCGCAGCTCAAGTTTAATATAAATTTGAAGACGCCACAGTAAGGTTAACTTCAGTTAGACAGCGCTGACCTCACCTTTCACTCAGTGACAGGTTTCCATTGTTTAATGGAGATATTAAGGAGCAGAATACCAACCTGTGGGTACTGTGGAGCGCTGCTCATGCTGCGGGGGTATCCTCCCTGAGGCTGGGGCATGCCTGGGATCCTCATGCCCGGAGAATGCCCGACACTCATGTGGTGCACATTCGGATTCATCGGCGGACCCGTGAAGCCGCCCCTTGATGCCATCTTCAAGATCCACAAGTTGTTTTTAAAAAAAAGAAGAAGAAAAAAAAGTGACAGGAACTTCAACCGGAGTTCGGTCCGACTACAAGTCTAGTATAAAAGCGACTGAATGAACGTCACTGGCACAAGTGTGGAAGCAGCTAACTGGCGGGCGGCAGTTAGTTGAAGTGAGGTGGGCTCAGGTTTGACAGCAGCCACACTGTCAACAAAAAGCTAGCTAATGTTAGCTCGTTTCCTATCGCTTCAAGTTCCGGGATTTGCCTCTGCCTGCAACCGCTCGGGCTTGTTTTGGGCTGCGACTGGTGGCTGTTGTTTGTCAGCCCCTCCTCTCGCTATCAAGTCACAGCATCGCTAATTACAAGCTAATTAACTGTGACGCTAATGAAAAAACATGATAACGCCCGACTTACGACAAACCCGAGAGTCTGAAGCGGCACCGAGTCTTCTTCTAACTGCCTACACGCACAATGCAAGATGTTGCCTTCGCGGGTGTCGGAAATTTTTTGGTAGCATTATTCGTCGCACATTAACGGTTAATTTTTTACATATTTAATACATTAAAATTCCCGAAATTCCGTTTTTAACTCATGCACTTCATTAAACCCTACTCCTCAGACTTGACATTCGAGCTCATTCAGACTCATTTACCTCCTTTTGCCATATGTGTCACTACATCCAAACTGCCTGCAATTATTAACACAACACCAGTTGAATGTATAGAAGTCGGCTGACCTCAAACATCCTTTGACCGAAGTGGCACCTGTGATCCACCTACAACCCTGCTGCCCCACCCTACAGGTTGGTGGTCTTTTACTTAAGTGAAAATACTAATACATTCGTGTTAACACTCCCTTACAAGCAGAACTTCAGCATTCAAAATCCAGCATGAGTTAAAGTACAGTAGTATAATTCTATGAGCATCCTCCCTGTATTAACTGATTTAAACTGGGAACCACTTGTTTTTTTATCTTTAACAGTTCATTGTATTTGATAAGATCATCTATGTTTTTAATGTGAAATCTTAATCCGAAAAGCAAAACAAAAAACAATTGTAGTTACAGCTGTCAACTAAATGTAGCAGAGTATGAAGCATGACATTCAAACACATTCAAAGTAAAAGTACCTCAACTGTACTTAGGCCCATTTTCAGTCAATGTGCTTATTTCCATCATTAGTTCTCAACCTTAGGTTATCATGAGGAGCAGTTTTTACCTTACATTGCCTGAATGAGTGATATAATGAGTGAGTGCACGTGTTCGGCCTCATGGTAGTCAATTTCTGCCAGTTAAAGAAAAAATGAATAAAAAATAAGATGGAAATTAAGCGTGATGAAAAAAATTATGTGGTAAAAATTCATAATTATGTGATCAGAAGTCGTAATTAGGAGCTTAAAGTCAGTATTGTGAGCCCTAATGTCACATATCTGAGACAAAACGTCAGTCATGAAATAGTATTTTGACTATTTTTGACTATTTTAACTCAAAACTAGCTATATTTTATATTTTTAAATGGGCTGACACACACACACACACACGGGTGGTCCTGAACATGAGAACTTGAGAATCACTGAATTAAACTACACATATGTCTAAGACATTGTTTTTGATTTATCAAATTCTTAATGCTTTTAAGTTATTTATGATTAATCATCATATTTGCTTTATTTTTCTACATGCATTATCTCCCACCATGATGCATTAAGGAACCCTTGATTAAAAGGTTATATTTTCAATTTTCCCTGTCAGCGCTCAGATGTCGGAGTATAGGAGCAGCAAATGAAGGCAGCATTAAGTGTCATCTCTGAGGACTCCAGGCAAAACGCTTTGATAAGAACTATGTTGTGTTTGCGTCTCTCAATTTCCTGAGAATAAGATCCACGGCAGCACATTACTGATAAGAAAAAAACATTTGCAAGGAAATATCTTTCTCATTATTAGAATATTCATGAATGAATCATCTCCACCCCTCTTCATTTGATCAACAGCCTCCCCTGTTGGTCATTTGGTTTTTCCTCATAGCTACTTGAGAGTTGTTTCTTGCTCTCCAATCAAAAACCGTCAAAAGGTTCCAGGTGAAGACGAGGCATGACGACAGGTAACAAATCATTTATTATGCTAGACAGATGAAACAAACTGAGCCATGATAGCAGCAATTCAACTATTGGAATATTTACACTATCACTTCACACCAAGGATATATGTAACCCTTTTACAATGTAAACACATGATACAAAGACATTTTTGAATGCTAGAAAACAAGCCGATATATCCACCAAAAATGAAACAAAACAAACCTGCTTTCTGCAGCAAATACCTGCTTGTACAATTGACTGAACATTTTTAAAACAAGTTTCCACAGGTGAATGACAAACTTCACCCTCTCTCTCTTTCTCTCTCTCTCTCACACACACACACACTCACTGTTATTGTAATTCAACTGGAGAACTATGAGCCTGACAGTGAATGTGAAAGTAAGAAGACAAACCATTAGCAATGATTGTCTTTGACATTATTGTTTTTCTTTTTCTTCAAAGAACGAGATTTTAAAAAGGTGAGGAAATATAAGTACACCTAATGGCTAACAATTTCTGTATTTTAAAGAAACAACATACTGTACGTGCACACTTTCACTCTTCACACAGCTGCCTCTGCTCAGCCAGAATCTAACTCTGTGCAGTGAAATCATATATGGTGATATTCATTATTTTGGACTCCAGCAAAAAAACAAAAAACGTATGAAACAAAATTAATCACACAAAAAAGGAAAATAAAATGAGTGTTGGTACGATGATTTTGTGAAAGAAAAAAAAACAAACTGTCAAGTATACAGTGGGAGGTCTGGACTGCTTCGGCGGAGCAGCAAAACGCCATAAATGTCACCTATAACATCGACGTCCATCGATTTCACAACATAAAAAACCAGGGTGTGAAGTGTTATTGGTCTTCCCGTGTGTGTGTGCGCGCCTATCTGTGTGTGCGTGCACACAGGATTGGAGGAGAATGTGTGTTTGTGGCCGAGTGTGTTATTGAGGGAATGCCTCGTCTTTCATCAGCATGCGCGGGCTTTCCTGGTTGTCCATGCGACGTCTGGGACCCATCATGTCTGTGGGGATAAAGAGCACACTGGATGTCAGAGATTTACCTTGCCAAAGTATAAACTATAAACTCTAAACAATGTATGGCATAAGGGAGCAGATGGATATTCAAGTCTTCAAGAGACCTGGATTATGCTGGTCGAGCCGTATGGAGCCATATTTTGTTTTCTTTTCAGTTGTTTCTTAGCGTTTTAAGTCACTTTCTACTTCAGGTGTTTAGGTGAATACTGCAGCGCTGTTTTGTTGTGAGGCTCCAGAAATGTTTGGTTGACCATGAATATTCACTTTCCATCCGCATGGGGGTGAGTGGGTTATGACTCAGTTTTGGGCGAACTTTATGAGCTGAATTGTAAGTGTAAGTATGTGTCATAAAAAAAGCTAATAACATAATAACATCCTGCGATTCCTGCCTACCAACAACGTAGGAGGACGTTTTATGTCTGATGGGATACAGGCACACTCAGTGCTCAGATGTGCTTACACTGTAATGTCTAAGCAGCGGGATTGTGTTCACATTTGGTTCAACTGTGTTTGTCATGTATGCGGATGAACGATATTAACTTTTCACTCTCATTATATTTTCATGTTACTGCTCTTTTTTTCCGTTACATTTGCAGTGTCTTGTAGGCCAAAGCAGGCTGGCTACCTTTTGTTTTATGACACATGGGAAAAAAATACATATTTCAGACTTAGTATTTTACCATATATTTTAAAGGCTGTAGCATTTACTGTGTATTTAGTCTTTACATGCCTCATACGTAACATTAACACAAGCATGAAAGGATACAAAATCTGGGATGTTTTTGAGATGTTCTAAGACTTAAAACTGAATACACACAGACACACAGTACAAACTGAAGAGAAGACATAAAGACGTTTAAAGGTGCAGTGTGTAGAATTCTTTGGCTCTCTATTGGCATACATGTTACATAATACTCACAGAGAGCGGGTCCTCTTTCACAGAGTCCGCCATGTTGCACCATCAAGTGTTTACAGTAGTTTTTCTTTTTTTTTGTGGCAACTGTTGGGTAGGGTGAGAGGTTGGGTAGTCTTGCACAGCCTGACCCGTCTCGACAGAAAGATCGGGTTGCACAGAATTGCTCTGGCTTGCTTGTATTTCTTTGAACCAATCACAATCATCTTGGGCGGCGCAAAGCCCAGGATGCTGTAACAGTGCCCCTGCAAAAATAGTGTCAGGGGGAAAATTGTTTTGGTGGAGTATTTGAAGGTGTGGTGCAGGTGAGGCCTGGAATTAAAATGACTGAATCCCCGCAAAAGTAAAAAAGCAACAGCTGCTAGCTTGTTTATACCGTTAGCAACCAGGTTAGCGTTAGCTTAACTTTACATTTTCAGCGTGTAGGTTGCTGTTTTCCGGGAGCGAAGAGCATTTTGAAAACACTAACATGCAGTTAGCAGCAGGGAGGAGAATGACTGGCGTATAATAACAGTCTACATCCAACAAGTCAGACTAGTTTAGGGGTATTCAGTTGGTCGCCATCTACAACCTCACTACGAGGTTGATCCTTCGCACTGGAGCTTTAAGCACTCATTTCCACTTACTGTTCTTATGCTTGAATGATTTGGATCTTCTGGGCGAGTTTGGATTCTGAGGTGGAAAAAGAAAGCATATTTTGAGTTAAGTGCACAAATCAGACAGAAAAAAAAAACAGAATAATAAGTGATGGGGGATAATGAAAATGTTTAATGCTCCCCGAGATTGTTATAATAATCATTCGGGTTTGTGAAATGAAAACATGAAGTACCTTATCAGATTTTCTTTTCTTGGCTGTAAAAGAGAGACATACAGTTTCAGATTACATTAATCTAAGTTATGGTGAACTTCATTTGATAAAGGCGAATATTCAGCGTCACTACAAAGAGGTAAAAAAAATAAAGTAGCATCACTACATCACCTTTCTTTTCTGCCCCGTAAGACCAGTCGTTATCATTGACGTCGTCGTTATCCTCTTGGTCACTCTCCGACTTGTTGTTGGTGTTGTTACCGGTGACTATTCTGTATAAGAGGGAAGAATAAGGCATGACACACATGCACGATGACTCAGCATTACTCACTGCAAACAACAGTTGGAGTATAAAACAAATGCATTCTGACCTCAGACTATTTTCTAAGATTGCTTTCACATTTTGCAACATTTGTTTTGCAAAAAATGTGGGAGGGGATCATCTCCTCTTCAGTAAATAGAAAGCTAGAGAGTGTGATTACACCTCCGCGGCACGGGCACTGTGTAAGTGCACTATAATCTTCGTCCCGGGGTGCATTTTCATGATCTAACAGGACAAAGAAAGAGTCCAGGTCCAATTTAGCGAAGCAAATATGCTTTTGAGCTTACATTGCTTTAGGGGGATTTGTGGGGTGAGTTGTTTTCCTCTCATACCTGCGGTTGGCTATGCGGCTGCTGTTGCGTCCCATCCCCAGGCATTTCTCCAGGTGAGGGGCAAAGCGTGACGCAGCAATGCTTCGGCTGCAGTTGGGACACACACACTCCTTGTTTTTCCACTGGTTGTACACCTGGCCAAACACATCCAAGCCCGGCTGGTCCACAATTTCTGGAAAATGACGGGGGGCAACAGTTAGGGAGTCTTTGTTTACAGAGATTTCATCGCCTGGATGTGCCCTTCTCTATTATCTAGAGTCACTGAACGGACAGATGATTTGATTTGACACTACCCTGAGGTAATCAAGTGTTGGCTGCTTTGTTTCATGAGAGAGACAGAAAAGACCCGGCGCTCACCAAAGTCCCTCATGCTTTCTTGGTCCGTGTCATCCAGGAAAAAATAGCCCTGCTTGACGGCCCGGTGGACCTCGAAGCAAAGACCCAGGCATGCATCCTCCACCAGGTCAGACAGGATGTCCTGAGCTAGGCCCTGGCAGGGAAAGGGGGGGGGGACAAGGAGACAAGTCAGTCCTCTTGTCTGCAGATACAATATGCACTCCCCAAAGCCATCTGCACTGTTATCATCCTGTGGCCTTGCTCTGATGTTACCTCCAGCTTGCTGTTGTCCAGGCTGGACATTGAAACCTCCTCCATTTTCATTTGCCAGAACTACCAGATGAGCCGACACTGCTGTGGTCATGCTGTAGCGCAGCAAGCATCGGCCAAAACAACAGTGCTGCAGCAGGAGGGAGAGCACACAGTTAGCCAAACAGCGGCGCCAAGGTCCCGTTTATCCAAATGAATGTAAATTTGCGGCGGACACTTGACGCCTCTCTGAATGTGATGCAGCTACTCACAACTGCACGTTGAACGCTGCCGGGGGGGGGGGAAGACGCTTCCCACGTTTATAACCTGCCAATAACACAAAAACACAAGAACATGGCGTTAGCTCGCTTTTTGAAAACAGCAGCCTGGCGCCCCGAGCTTTGCTGTCTAATGAGAGTAGCTTAGCCAAAAGCTTTGGTGAAGAAAACAAAGAGCGTGGCTATGAATAGGCTTGGAGGAACTGAACATGCCAGGAGGGTTACAAGAGAGGCGGTATCCTCCTCACCAGACCTCCAGGTTAGCTACGGCTAAAGCTAAGAGCTAAACATGTCAAAGGTAGAGGCTAGGTTGAGTCAATACGAACAACGTTAACGCATTTGTAGGTGACTGAATGGGCTGAATTGTTACATTTGAGTACAGCGAGGCTCGTCCGCGAACCCAACACCGCTGCTGCACTGCGGCTGTTCTCCTCTCAACCCCTCGTACGGACCCCGAAGGCGACAAAAAACACCCCTGTGTCCAGATATACAGCCAATCCGCGAGAAACGCCGCAATCACGGCCAAGCAAATCGCTAATTGTTTTTATTTACCTATTTCGGCAGGCATCCATCTTTACATCAGAGATCAGACAGGAGCAATCGATCGACGCACGGGTTTCCACCGAGCGCTTCCTTTGCAGCAGCGCCGGGGCTTCTGCTCTCAGTCAGCTCCAGCAGGGCTCGTTTAACCCGGGACAGCATGTGACTGCGTGTCAACCCCCCCGTGCAATCAGGGGTTAAACTGGCCTTTTGTTTGGCCTTGAAGTGGTCATTTTAAACTGCAGTATTTGTTTAAGAAGAACTTGGTGTGGTTAGTACAGAAGCCCGATTCAGACAAAAAGTGAGAAGAAAAAACAAAGGTTGGTGACAAAATATGAACTCACAGGAAGATTAATGAAATAAAAAAGTGGAAATGGTGAAATCTAAAGTTATAATTATAAGATCTAAATTGAAATTACAAGTCATTATGATAACAATGTTAATACATTTGAGTCATTTCAGTTTTTTAAAAATTGATCCTATACTAGACTTTTTATCATATAATTCCAACTTTCTATCCCACAATTATTATTGTCCGTCTCATAATTACCATTGTCTTTCTGGTCATGCTTATTCTTAGTGTTATATTGTGGGCAACTGGACTCTGTAAGGACACTCCAGCCCAGTTGCCCATACCCCCCCTCCATGATTTCTGAGTGATGTGATGAGTATGACTATGGAAATCTTTTCAAATGTTCTTTACCCGGCAGAAATGGGCTTCGATACCTTTGTTCCTTGAGCACAAGACAACACAAAACGAATCACATCTTTAAATAACAACTTTATTAGAAAGTTTTCTGGGATTTATGTACAATCGTTGGAGACAATAAAAAAAAGGTAAAACTGAAAACAATTTTTAAAAATCAGTTGGTAAATTCGTAAATTGTTGTCACAAGTAAAATTAAATAGAGGAGTAATGGTACAGTACAGTGTTTTCGCAGTCTCTCTTCACAAGGGTGACTTGTAAATGTCCTCAGATGCATCTTGTTGTGTCAAAGGTCATATTAATTTGGTTGGCAGCTCCTGTCAACACCACACTTGTGTATGTGCATTGCAAACATTACTCCAGTGGCACATTATAAAATAGACCCAGTTTTGCTGTGTCATAATTTGAATGAAAACGCAGCATTCAAAACATAACAAAGGTCTTATCACAGGATTTTAACATTTTTTATTTTGAAATTTTTAAAAATGTCTTTAGATTAAGGTCAGCCACCGGAGTGATTGTCCATCGTCTCAAATCCAGAATCCAGCTCTGAAATTGATGTGTGTGTGTGTGTTGTTGTTCTACTGTCCGTCTCATTAACATCTAATAGATGTCAAACATGACAACGTCCTCTTTGTTGTCGTCTTCTTCCTCCTCTTCCTCCTCCTCCTCCTCCTGTGGACCAACAGCTGAGATTTAAAACTGGTAGGTGCGTAGTTGCAGAATTGAAAATAAAATTGTTTTAGTATTCAAACCTCTTCCAAGTTGTTCTTTGGTTCATCATCGTCGCTGACCTCAAATACTTCATCTTCTGAATCCTGTGTGCCATAATAATAATAATTATACATGCAGGACTGAAAATAGAGCTTTTTAACCCAGCAGGGTTAAATGTGTGCAGCATGTACAGCATTTTCTTTGTTTAATCAAAGCATCATGAACATAAGTTTTGATGTTGCTATGATTGATTCCTAGTGTTTCTTTTGGACATAAATTATAGAGTTACCCACAACACGACTTTACTGACTTTGTGCAACGGACTACATATCACTTGGCATGAATCTAGTAAATGAAAAAAGTAGTCATAAATCATTTCAGCCAACTACTGTCCTCATCACATCATAAATGTAAGTGTAAGATGACTGTATTGTACTGTGTGCTTGTTGTTTGAACACTTCAACTTACTGATGGTCTGTACACAATTTCTCTTACTACACTTTTCGTCTTGGCGCTTTTGGGATTCAAATATCGCCGTTTCTGCAAAAATAAGTATATTACGAATGTAAGAAAAACAACATGAGAATATAAGATTAAAGGAAAGAAACAAAGGGGAACTTGAATGTTTTGCAAATGCTTACTTTGGGGTTACGTTCCCAGTAGTTGTCCTGCTCCTCTGGCGTCAATGTCTGAAGAATGTAAAATGTGTCAGATTCTAAAGAACTTTCAGTTTTAAGTGGTGGTTTTAAATGGTGTAGAGTTTAAAAAAAATGGGTAGAAGAGGATTTCTTTATACCTTCAACCACTTTTGGACCTTCTTCGAGTATTTTTCAAGTTTTTTATTTACTTTCTCTTTGTAGTCTAACTTCTCCTTGTCTGAGAGCTCCTTCCACATTTGGTTGACCTTTCTGAAGCGCTCCCTTGCATTTGGGAATTTCTCCCTCATAAGTTTCATCTGATCTTGACAGAAAATTACATTACCAGATCTGCGAGTAAAGAAAAAGTTCAGTCAGTAATTTGTCTTCAGATAGTCAACTGTGGATTTAATGTGTTGCAAGTTTTTTAAGCCGGCAACTAACAATTACTATCATTACCAGTTCATTTTGTATTTGTTTTTTATGATTAATCAAGTCCAAAATAATCCTGGGTTTAGTTAAGGCACAAATGTTGTGTGATGACTTGCTCACCGAGATGGCATCTTGGGCTCTCCTGGAAGTCTCTTCATAAGATGACTTTGTCTATTGGCCTGCATATTGATAAAA
>CAEMYA010000501.1:110171-148704 GCA_903131615.1 Diplodus sargus
AATATTAGACACAGTGAAGCAGAGACAGAAAAAAGAACTGATAGCTGGAACAGTTTGAATCAAATTAAATAAGAGTTCCCCAAATGTGTTACTTTCTCACCGCAACGACTTTGATGCCATGTTCATTTAGAATTCTCTGTTTCTCCTCCTCACTGAAAGACTGAGGAACATAAACACCATCATACAAAGTCTGTCAGCATCAGCTCAATGTTGCACCTACAGTCTTGTAACGTACTCACCTCTACATATTCGTTAAGTGCTTTCATGTACTTCCTCTGCAACTGCAATAAATTATCAGTGTTAATTTGGATTCAGATTATTTTTGCTGTTGCCCTACAAGATGATCTTGATTTCAGATGTCATTTTGCAGCGCTTTCTTTATAAACAGCCTGTGTGTGTGTGTGCCATTACCTTACTGTGCTGTATGCTGTACGCGTCCTTTTCGCTCTTAGTCAAACCTTTCCACCGCTCAGACCACACGCTCATGTAAGTGCGGCTTGAGAGATCCGCCATCGACGGCAATTGCTCTTGGCAAAATATACGATAGCCATTGCTGATGAAAGGCAGAGACACACACTCAGCTGTCAGTGAATGAACTGCTCGCTTGGTTTAGGACATTGTAAGGTTGTCCGGAATACCATTTTTGGAGGAATTACCACAAAATATTCAAGCTTCGACACCAGGGGTGGGGGTGCAACACAAGCTGTCAAATTTGCAGTCATTATTTACCTACAACATATACTTTGCCATTATTGTTATCATAAGTCAAATGAGAGATGTGACCAAAAAGGAGACATCAGCTGCTGTCCCCGCCTCCAAAGTCTGAAAGGTCAAGGTGGCAAGCGACCAAAAGTTGAGCAGTTAGGAGCGTAGAGGTTCGAGCACATGCTCATCTCATCTCATTCTCACAGGACTACATTTGTGTACAAGGAGCAGAAATGCTCCCTTGCTGCTGGGAACGTTTTTGGGGCTATATAAATTGCATGGTCTTGGAGAGACCCAATCCAGCATTTTCAATGGTATCTGAGCAACACTGTTGGTAGAAGCTTCCGAGGTTTTGAGTGGGCCCTGGTTCATGTATCTGAAGCTAAATCCTAAAAAGTGCTGACCATTTAAGTCCATAGTAAGGCTTGCTGCTGCTTTTATATCGCTCGTCATGGTTGGAACTAAGAAAGAGAGGTTACAATTACTCTTCATCATTTTAGATTAACTTTCACAATAAAACCTTAATCCAAAAAAATACATAATAAAAGCAGTCGAACCGATGCAAGCAGGTGACGTGTGTGTGTGTATGTGTGTGTGTGTGTCTTACATAGGAGGCTTGGGAGGCAGGCCTGCTGCATCTTTACGCTGATCACCCTGCTTTACAGAGGTCACACAACAATTTAAAGATAATTCACATTTTGAAACCTTGCCAGCAGTTAAATGTACCCTTTAAATATTTACTCTTAAATTAACTACATTAAATCACATTATAATCATATTAATTGGTGCTATCTGTGACTCACATTCGGGGTGACTGCAGAGACTCTCTTCCTCTTCTGGGGGGCGCTCTTCTTCTGTTGGACTAGTACAGGATGTTGTTTTCTAAAAAGAGAAAAAAATTGCTTGAATTTCTTTCAACAAAATCCACCACATGAACTGGGGGATCCTGGGTAATTTGATATGGAATTTATGAATTTACTACCTGAACACCTTCATCTGTCTTTTGTGTTCTTCACTCGCAAGACGGTCTTTCTCCACATATCGAGCCTGGAAAAAAAGCCAGTAATTCATCATTTGAAATTTGATACCTCAGGCACAACAAAATGAGATGACTGCCACTAGCCCCTTTCACACAGAGAAGCCTCAATTTTACGCCAGTGGTGGTGTGGCAATTCTGTGCCGTTGGTCATTAACATAGAGCCAAACAGCGCCGGTGTCAAGACGAACCACTGTGTAATTCACACAGAAAGCCGGCGATGACGTCTGTGTGTTTTCAAGGTGTTTCCCCGGTGTCCCCCTGTCAATCTAAACCCGCAGACAGTTTATAATCATATGGATGCTGTTATAATGCTCTAAATTACATAATCACCATCAGTAAACTGGACGTTGTCTGACTCTGTCACTCGCGGGGACGGAGGCTGTTATCTGGGGGAAAGTTCAGTGAAGTCTCAGTCTGGAGAGCTGACCATTACAGTTGGTGAGTAAAAGTTTTTTGCCGGTGAGAGACGCTGTTTTCCGGGCAGAAATGTGATGAAGAGTCGGTAGGCCAGGTAGGAGGACAGACGCTTCGCCACGTGTATATCTGAGGTATTTTTTTCTTTATATAACATGCCAGAGACAGTTACTACATTACTTTTGTTTGGTCATGTAACGTTGCTTTGTGGAGCATTTCTCTTTGTTTAGTTGAGTGAAGGACCTGTGTAGTTAACAGACCGTCTGATCAACACACCCTCGATATTCGCAGCCGGCTTATCCATTCACATTGATTCGGTTCACCAATACTGCGCCTTTGATACTACCTCCAAAGGCGTATCGTCATTCATTTTCACTGAAAGAAATAATAAAATCATGTTTTCTTACATCTGGAGAAAAACACTTGTAGGTCAGGACTGCAGCACAACAGTATCATACTGTTTTGTCACATTTATTATTACAAATCTGCAGCTTCTGCGAATTGCAAATTGGACATTGTAATTTTCGCCAATATTTCAAGTAATTATTAATTCCTTGCAGACAGCAATTTTGCTCCATAAACATGAAGATGTTTTAAGCTTATCTGTGCTGTGCTTACCTTCTTGTTCAGGGCAGGATTAGCATTGACTTCTTCAGCTTCATCGATGAGGTCTGCGAGGGTCCGCAACTTGCGCATCTGAGCCAGAACAACAAGGAGATTTCACTCAACTAGAAACTAGGAATATTTTGAAAAGGTAAAATGGCAGTTTCTTGTTTTTCTTTCTCTGAAAGAAACCTTTCAGTTTGAAAAATCCGCCCATCTCTTCAATAAAAAAAGGGGGGGGAAAAAAGAATTTCAGTTAGTAAACAGCGTCCTGGTGTCAAATTCAAAGTGTTGCAATTAACTGTTTTAAAGACAAATGTATCATCTCCATCTACTAAAGTATATCATGCGATATGATTAAAAAGGTTAAAAAATATATACGTTTTTTGACAGATGAAAGTTTAGGAGTTTAAAGTTGTTGATCACCTCATGTAAAATCTTTCTCCACTTGTTTTGGCATGCTTCAGGAGAGAAAGGGGGGAAAGCCACCTTTTTCCAGTCCACAGCTTTCAGTCCAATGGGGTACGCGATATGTCTGTATTCCTCTGGGTAGCTTGTTTTCATTGCAGCGAGAAGCTTCTGGAGGTTTTCCTTGGTCCACTCTGTAGACTCATCTATGTGTGTCGACTCATCTAGGTCTGTGGACTCATCTGGGTTTACAGATTGGGCGTAAGGACAGGAATGACGGCCAATACTCAGTCAATGAAAATACATTACAGCTACCGTTTCAGTTATTCCTGTGATTTAAAACGTTTAATATCAGACACCAATTTAAAACCAAGAATGCAAAGTATTTAAGTTTTGATTAAATTGTACCCACCAGATTCCTCAGGCTCTGCAACCCTAACTCTACTCCTATTTCCACTCATTTTCCCGATAAAAACGTCTCTCCTGCAGAAGTCTTGTGATAACTATGCTGGATGCAAAACTGGCAGAACTTCAGGACCCGCGAGAGTAACGTTATGTCGGAAACGAAACATTAGCTAGTTAGCTTGCTTATTTAGCTCACTTACATATATTTGCCAACACATAAACAAAGACCGAGCGATATTTAACCTAACGCTTTATTTGTCAACTCCCGTATTGACCATAATATTCACCAACAGAACAGAAGAGCCACAAAATCCGCTGAGTTTTTAGCCAACAACATGCGGACCAGCCTCTGCTCAGGGTGCCATGTGTAGTGGGCGGGTACCTGCTGTGAGAGTAACCAATCATGAACGAGAAAATACAAACGTCATCCAAAATAGACAGCCAATGATGTAACACTTCTTCTTCTTCGTTTTCTTCTTCATAGAGCAACGTTGAGGTTTAATGGCGCCATCTTGTGAGCCGGAGGTGTTGAATCATGGTTTATTACAATTTATAGAAAACACATTTTATATTTAAAAAGATGTATGATAAAAAAATATGCTAAACACTGTTCTCTTCACGTTTGTATTCCTTCATTGTCTGGACATTATTGTATTCCAATTTTACATTAGATAGATATGCTACGTAAAGATTCATTTGATTTAGGGGCCAAAGTTGAGACCCAGTGTTTTTTGGGGGTTTCTCAAGCACGTTGTTCATGAATGTGCCAGCTGTACAACGAGGAGTAATCAATCAATCAATCAGTCAATCAGTGAGAGACAAAAACTAGGAAATAAGATCTACTTTTCTTCATCCTAATCAAAACCTAACCACACTCAATAAAGCTAAGTTAATGGATCTTTCGGGAGGTAGTGTTTATTATTTATAGAGAGATGACAAGAGGACAGCAGGATGTAACACACAGCAAAAATGTCAACGTTTTTCCTCCGCCTGCATTGTGGTGTTTTCCTTCTCCTCTGCTGTGTTACCAGGTTGATCATTCTTGCTATAATATCTCTTGCATCATTGCCTCATAAATTACACATAATTTAAGTTGAGATTTTGGTTTTAACTTGCATCAAACAAGAGAATACAACAATAACTCAAGTGGCACATGTTACAGCATTACATTCAGCATGTGGTTGCATGGACAAACATACAATTTTTGGCTTTTTTAGTGCTACGGTAATTTCCTCTCAGCATTCCATCTATTCATTTTGGAGTACTGGCATGTTTAAAGAGTCTGTCTTTTATTTCTTTCTGTTCTGTTAAAACATGTTAATGGTTTTCTCAACAATTTCCAGCTGCAGTGGCGTTTAAAGCACAGGAGACAACAACATGAGACAAAGAGTTTACCTGAGTGCTTGTGAAAACTCTTCAGGAGTTTGACCAAGATGGTATTTTACTATAAAGATAGAATTTATATCTGCACTACTCATGAAAAAATACTCAAAACGTGTTTGTGCTCATAGGTAGATGAAACATTCATTTGAGCCTCATATAAAATAAATAGATTTTTTGATAAAATACAATGTTGCTGGCGGCTGTCGCAGACGACATTTACAATGGCATCTGAGATTCAAAGTATACATCCTGCCCTGGCTCCTCCTCAAATGTCACTTTGGCGTCGTCGGCATCCAACTGAAACCGACACAGAAACATGAGTGTTTATCTCTCACACACATCCCAAATACCCCTTCAGGCTCTGATATCCATAAACTTAAAGACACGTTTACATCTGGATTACTCAATCAAAATGATACGAGGCGAAGACTTACACATTTCATTTCAAGTTCGGTGAAGAGGCGCCCGGTCATCAACATGCGTAGAGGGACGGTGAGGATGAGTATGAAGGGAAGTGCGAGGGATACCGGACTAGACTTAACAATCCACAAAAGTGCGAGGCACACTATCTGGATGGCCGTGAACAAGTGCATCCGTCCTGTTTTCACCTGCCATCGACATGTAGAAATATTAGTCACATAAACATGACTGGACATGCGGATACTTTGGGGTTTCTGATGAGATTTAGAGGCTCTGATAGTGGCCAACATACAGCATGTGACTTAATATGATTCAGGTACTTCTCAACAGTGGTAGAGGAAGAATACCGCACTCTGAAAATACTCCAACACGGATAAAATACTTGTAGAATACTATAGTACAGTTGTTTGATTTATAAGAATGCGTTACATTTTATGAGGTCTTCATTTGTTTTGTATGTAAAAACCCTAATTTGCAAAGTAAGTAGAAACTATTCCTGTTACTAATACTATTACTGCTGTTAATTAAATGAAGAAGAGTAAAAAGACACAATATATCCCTCTGAGATGTAATGGACTATAAATATAAGGTAGCATGAAGGGAAAAGACTTAAATGAAGTACAAGTGCCTCAATTACTATATGAATGTATATGGAGCACTTCCACTTACAGTCCTAACAAG
Source organism: Diplodus sargus (assembly GCA_903131615.1). Lineage (NCBI taxonomy): Eukaryota > Metazoa > Chordata > Actinopteri > Spariformes > Sparidae > Diplodus > Diplodus sargus. The sequence goes on from CAEMYA010000501.1 coordinate 116,230, forward strand.
CACTGCAATTATTCGATATGATTATAAATAAAACCCTTCAGTGGTATATTAGGACTCTTACTCTGGTGGCATAGGGTTCATCTGGGTGGTATTTCTTAGGGATGAGCAGAAGCAGCATACGATCCCACAGCTGGATACCACTGAGTGATGTAACTCCCATGTAGAGAAAGATCCCAAACAAGGCCGACATGGGAATCATCTTCAGGATTGGCTCCATCAGGATCGACAGACCTAAACAGAAGCAGACGTTCAGATAGAGGAAGGTGACCTTTAATGTCAGACCTGCAGATTTCTCACGCACTTACCAACCAGCAGCGCCACCAGGATGCCACTGACCCTCTGCTCCATCACCTTCTCAATTACAGGCTTTGGTCCTTTGCTCATGACGGTGAGAGCGTTGGCATGGGTGACTGATCGCACCGTGGCGGCACTCAGCCACGGCACGCCGAAAATTGCGCTGAGCCCTCCCATACCGACTAAAACCAGCAAGTCAAAGTGGAACCCAGAGCCTTTGATCATCTTCCTCTCAGGTTTACTCACAATCAGACTGTTAACAGATGCAACATGTGAATCAAGTTTGGTTAAAGCCGCAAAGTGTCATGATACTTAAGTGAGTGATGCTGCCGTTGACTCACGTTGTGATCTGAGACTCCAGGAAGATCAGAATGAAGACAAGCAGAGCCGGGACACAGCATGCAAACATCAGCCACACAGGGAAAGCCTGGTGCTCTCCGAAGGGGTTGATAAGCCACCCTCTTTTGGCCGGGTTAGACACCATCAAACCTTTGGGAACAACTAGTTTCTGTAAAGGGAAAGCGGTAAATGGACAGGTTCAACATTTTTCAGAACTGTCCTTAACAATATTCAGGTGTTCATTTGTACATTGAAACAGATATTGGGGTGGCCAATTGGACAAAATGTGAATTTCTGCACAATAAAACAGAATTTAAAATATGTTAAGCCTTTTGAATTTCAGCTGAAATGTGCATGAAATCAACACATAAAAACTGGACTTGGAGGCTGAGACTCATGAACCAACCTGAGTGTAGGTATCCTCAATGTTGTAGTCCACGAGGACCATGAGGAAAATGGAAATAGGCACGCCAAAGTCTCCGATCAAACGTCTGACCTGGAAAGCACAGATCAGAGAAAAAACATATTGGGATAAATTAAAATTAAACAGTTTTAGAAAACGTAAAATAATGTGTGCATTCAATGCAGAGCAAGAGGTCTTTACTGAAACAAATCTGCAAATGGACTCTTTGATTTCCGCCGACTTACCTTCCCGGGAAGAAAAGTGCCATTCTTGAACTGCCGCAGGAAGTAAGCAATGAAGAAGCAGCCTAACATGAGGCACATGGAGAGCAGGGCAGTGTTGGGGTACGGTGGCTTAATTGTGGTGATTTTAACAGTGGTGTTGCCGGTAGCATTGTCAAACGTGACTATCTCTTCCACTATTGGGTGCCATGGATTTTCTATACTTGAATTGAGATGGTCGTAGTTCAGAATCAGCGGGTGGGACTTAAATGTCTAAAAAAAAAATCAGGAGAGATAAAGAAAGATCATAATCTGGCCTTGAGAAACAGATATTAAAGGTCCCATATAGTAGAACATTTGATTTTGATGTCTAACAGCTCAGTCCACTGAGAAACATACGCAGTCTGTGATGTCACAACTGTACAGTAACTAGCTGCAGCCACATCCCCAAGCAGAGCTGATACATATACATGGTGGGCGGTGCCTGCTCAGGCTTGTAAGAGCTGGCCAATCAGAGCAGACTGGGCTCAAATAATGTTTTTGTTTTAATATTAAACCATGTAAACATTTTCTAGTAGGCATCCAAAATAAAAGCATGGATCTGAAAATGAGCACAATGTGGGACCTTTAAATGAGATGTGTGAAATGGACGGAGATGAATTTACCCTCCCTAGCTTGGCAAAGGTTTCATAGATGAAGATGAGGGAGATGAGGATGGAGAAGATTTCCTGGGTGAAGCGGGACATGTAACGCACCAGGAAGCTGCCCTCAAAGGCCACGATGACCACCACAATGATGACCAGCCACACTCCGACCCACACTCTCCCCACAATGTACTCAATGCCCTGAGACTTGCAGAACTGGATGAAGGAAAGATGGGATGAGTTCAGGGGTTTCACGTGGATCTGAGGAGAGTATATAAAAAAAAGGTGCGGATGTGATTCGGCGGTATAACTTACTGCGAAGAAAGCCTCCTCAAACACCAGCAGAGGACCTGAGAAACCAATCACCAGGACGGGCTGAGCGGCTACGAAGCAGAAGATGATACCCTGAATGCTGGTGGAGATGAGGAGCTCTGGGACACCCATCATGTTCTCCACCTTATCAGCTGTAGCAGCGAAGAGGATGGCGTTATTATCGGATCTATCGCATACAGCAGCAATAGCAAGACGCAAACAAATATGGACACATTACCTAGCAGCCCTCCGAAGGTGATGGCAGGAGACAGCGCGGCGAAGTAGATGAAGATGACGGCAGCAAGAACCTGGGAGTTTAGAGCATCTGTCATATCACTCTTGTAGTATTGGTAGCGCCTCTTTATGTCTCGCAGCATCCCGCCAAATGGTCGGCCAGTACGGGACAGAGGGTCTTCAGTTGGAGACCCTGAAGAAGTGGAGACTGGAAGAAAACAAGATTTGATAATAGAAAACTGATCATGTAAGTGCTTCTGTTGCAGTCACAGTTGCACTCACCCCTGCGAGGCTTGGAGTCCAGGCAGGGCGTGGAATCAGGGGCCTGGACCCGGTCCCGCAGCAGTTTCTTCTGAAAGCTTATAAGCGAGGTGAGCACCGCTTCGTTCTGGATCTCGGTTGGTGGGATGACGATGCTGCAGTCCATGAAGTCGGCCACGGCGTCCGTCAGCTCACGGGCGCTCTTTGCCTGAAAAGCTGCTTGATTGAAGACCTGGGATGAAAATAGTGGAGGGGATGTTAAAAGTGCAGGCTGGGGGGGGGGGTCAGGAAGCAAGGTCAGAGAAACACCTGAACAATCTTTATCAAGAGGCAAGTGTAATGATGGTCAAAGTAAGGATCCTAATTTTTCGGGTGAACTTATCCTTTAATGTGTCATCGCTCACACATTTCAAGTCCACAGAAAGCTCCAGCTATGACTCACTTTATCAGCCATTAGTGCTGACATGGCACGGCCAGTCTCATGGTAGTCAATGTCAGTCTTGCTGGGGCCCACCAGAACGAAGACGAAGCGCACGGGCACCGGAGCCTCCAAGGCCGAGTCCAGCACCACCGACTCCTTCAGACGCACAAACGTAACCGTGGGCTTTTCCAGAAAGTCCAAGGCTCCTGGTTCAAAGAGAGACAAATATCATATTAATGGAGAAAACTGCATATGCACACACAGTGGGCATACAAACACACACATGCACATGCTGAACTCATACATGAAGACGATGCAAACATTAGCTTACCTACGAGCACCATGGAGGCCTCTACGCGGTCCGATTCATCCCCCTGAAGGAACAAACATCAGTGAGCAAACCTTCCCATCCCCTCCATTATTTGCAACTTTTGATGTCATTCAGACGGATCATGATGTAAGAACTTACCCTTTCCTTGACTGAAAACTTCTTCAAGTCCCCCCCGTCAGTCAGGGCTTGGCTCTCTGGGTCAACTGATTGGCTGTAAGGAGAAAACAGCACGTGTCACTGGCTGTTCTTGTTAGAGGCGGCGAGGACAGACATGCAAACTGTTCACTGCAATCATTAGAAAAGATAGATGACAGGTGATAGACGAGGAACTGGTGCATTTTTTTTCTTACGCCTCATGAGATGAGGCCCTTTTGGCTTATGTTTGTATGATAAATACTGTTGCCCAGGATATAATTGAAAAGTTAATTCAGTTAATAAAACAGCGGGTACATGTGCACTCGGGTGCTTTGGAAAAAAGAAAACTTGCCAAATTACAAATATGTACCTCAGAAAGGAATCAAACATCTTATTAAAAATGGACAAATTTAATGCTTCATTCTCTGATCTAAATTTGTTTGATGAAGTTTTCATTCACAGTGACTGTGCAGTAAACGTCCCCTTAGAGTGACCTGAAATGACTGCAGTACACACAGGTCACCTTTAATAAAGACTTCAGCAGAGGGAAAGTGTTTTGGTGGTCAGAGCATGTGCTGCATAATTACGGGTGCGAGCTCTACAATAGCTATGTGCTCTGCTCCCCTTTCTCTGAGCGACATCACCTGCAGCTTTAAAGAACAGCATCAGCTAATAGCCATAATGTAGGTCAGTTATGCTTGAGTCACCGTCGGCTGATGTCTTGCAGGATACCTGCGGTTTTGAAGCAGAGATTTCAGCACTCCTTCCCTGTCTCCAGGTCGGATCTCCTTCTTGTTCACCATCTCGTTGACCATCTTCTCGGCGATGCTGGCCAGGGTCTGCTCTTCACAGTTGAGAATGGTCACACCTGTTGGAGTGAAGGTGACTGCTGTAGATACCACTATATGTACGATACTGCCTCGTAATGTTTTTTTGCTGATTGTACTTTGTAACAGAAATATGAATCTGCAAGGTAAGTAAGAACTAAAGCTGTCAGGTGCATGCCATATTACATAACATAAAAAGGAATTACTTAAGTAAAGTAGAAGTACCTTAAAAATCTACCTAAGTGCAGCTTTGGTGTACTGAAAATATTGACATGCTGCTCAGCTTTTCCTCACTGACCTGTGTTCATGGTGCGCCGCAGCTGGATGAGGCTCTTGAAGGTGAGGTAGGAGACGTGCGAGGACGCCCACATCCCAGACTGAGGGTCGAAGCTCTCCTCGTAGCCGCCCCATCGGCCCGTCTCCTGCCAGTAGCTCTCCTGCTTCTGGTCCTTCATCAGCTCCTTCAGCTCTGAGGCCACGCAGAGGAAACAACAAGTGGATGAGGACATGATTGTGTCTACGAGACGGAGACTGACAATCCGGACAGGGGAGATGGATGAAATGAACTCGCAACTCCCTCCAGCGCTGCTAAAGTATGTGGTGAACAACTGTGGTTTCACTGACCACTTCCTACCTGTCAGTGTGAGTCAGAGTGAGAAGAGAGTGGAAGCAATGTTTTGTGTCTGGCTGACCTGAATAAGAAGGGAAATTTAAAGCACAAATATCTTTTGTTTTAATTAGATTATTTTAAGGTTAAAGGAAAAGTTAGCTTAAAGGCTTACTGGTGCTATTAACAACCACTATGAGAGATCTAATGACTAAATTTGTCTGACATGACTCAGGGACAAATGTTCAAATATGAGATAATGTTTTTCATTTCATTAACATTTCTTTCAGTCTTGTTTCTTCCCTCCTCACTCTCTGCCTCAATCCCGGAAGTTATGGCAAGAGGTGACCAAATGAAACGCAGTGTTACCTCGAATAAACATGCAGATTTCTCTGATTTGAACACTGCTGGAAACATTCCGGATCATGTAAGCACACAACTCAACAAAACATATGACAAAGGTCGACATTTTAATTCAGGAACTGTACATGTTATGTCTTTAAAGTCATTTTTTGTACGATTAGGAGCAAATTTGGCATATAAAATATTGTAACACTGGTGGACTAATTCAGAATTTTGAGCCTCATTTTAGCTTCAGTAAGTAATTTTATAACAGAGAGAAACAGACACATAGACAGAATTGAAATAAACAGATTTTTCCACAACATTTATGAATTAAAGATAATAGATCAGGCCCATGTAGAGGACGGGAAAGGATTGGCAGGAAAAGCTCTTCAACTCAAAGTGAGTCACTGAATATTCCTGAGGTTGTTGCCTTTAGTTAAAGGCTTTGCATGTGGGTGAAGAGCGCAATAGAGGTGTCATTCTGCCTGCTGTACGGCCCCCTTTTCAGAGCAGGAGCAGATAAAATCACGTTCATGCTTCGCTACATGACAATAACACTGATGATATTTTGGGTGTTGTTTTCCACCGCAGCAGCCTGCAGCATCAGGACGCAGCTGTCATTTCTATAATCTTCTAGGCGGCACCGGTGTGGATATGGATCAGGACAAGGTGTAAAGGTGATGTCCAGGTGACACTGTGTGTCTGTAAGGTAAACAAGGCTCGTTTGTTCTGCCTTGACGAGCAGCGGGCGCCAGGCTCTGGGCCACTGCTAGTTTCCGGTGTGGATGTGTGTGACAGGTCACTCTGGACGTGTTTGGACTGTCAATACATGTCGTGTGCCTGGAGTGGATTTACAGTGTATGTGTGTGTATGTGTGTGTGTGCGTGTGTGCCCCTTACCTGACACTCTGCACTGGGGTTGGCGTTGTTGTTAATGTTCCAGGCAGCTGGAACAGACACAGTGGACCCATTTAAGAATCCTGTTCTTTCAACACTTCACTGTCATTTTGTCAATAACACAATGACACATTGTAAACAATATAATATAACTGAGACCATGTTCTCCGTTTAACCTCTGGATTCATTTTTGTATAAAGTTGTGTGTGTGTGGGTAGATAGATAAGAATGAATAAATGAAGAGGCTCATCCACTTGTACAAAAGTCAAGTGAATAGCAGATAGATTAATTGCAGGGGCTGTAATTGGAGGCTCTTATGTAAGACTGATCTCCAGAGTGTCTATTTCAGCTCATATTGGACTGGAGCTCTGAAGTTGTCTGTAACAACAGGATGATTTATTTCCAAAACACAGCTGAACAAAGGGGTGGAAGATTCAGATTAGACCGACGAGATGGCGTCTGTCAACCATCCGTGTGTGTGTGTGTGTGTGTGTGTGCACGTGTGTGTGTGTGCACGCGTGTGTGTGCATATTTTAATCATCACTTACCACAATCTTATATACACAATTAAAAATGAAAAAAAAAAGCAAAAATAAATTATTGATGAAAAATCGAACAATTATGTTATGTATATGCTCTTCTGCAAATTCCCGTAAAGTGTCTCAATTTGCATCTGGATGACACCTGTGACTTTATTGGTTTCGTGCATTAAAACACACATGCACACTAAAAGACAATCCCACATTTACAAGCAATACGCGTGTCCAGTTTGCAAATAACAAAACTGCTTTTCACTGCTATTGTCAATGTGCATGCGGGAAGACAACTGTAACTGTAATTAAACTGTACACACAACTTTTTATTTGCACGTTTTTTCCTTTCACATTGCAATCATTTGTTTGTCCTTCTGTAAGTTGCAGCATCACATGCTTCGTCTAAATTACTTGCGCACACAATCATTGCAAATCAATCTGGACCTGCTGTGTGTGTCTTGATGATGACTCTTTGGCTAGTTCAATTAACTGGTTAATTGACTGTCATCCCATGATGTTTTTAAGGCATGAAATCTCCAATCCTCAATGCATTCTGGGACAGAAGTGTTGGCTTAGCCTCGTAGTTGAGACTAAACAGAACATCCTGCCCGCTATCTTTAAAAATTTGTCCAACAGCAGAGTGACTGACAATGACAGCATATGTGCAGTGTTATGACCAGGTTGCTTGTAATATTGCATGGATGCCATTCATTTACTGCAGCAGAAAAGGTGACACTTACCTCCTGCAGGCACTCGGCAAGCCGGCAGCAGTGACAAGCGTCTGACCCCAGAATGGCAAAAAAGCGTGACTTTATAAACACCACCTCTTAAAAGCTGCCTCCACGCGTGTGTGTGTGTGTGGTGCATGCGGCCGGGTAATGGGTGGGACCAATACACGCATGTACACACACACACACAGGTGGACACGCACACTCTAATTCCGTGTTCTGGTCTCACCCATAATATTGATAGTAAATACAGTGGCTTGGTATGTGCAGAAAACCAGTCACACTGTGTCATTATCCAACCAGCATCTTATCACATTTAATGTCTGTGTTTGGATCACAACAAAGGCTTGGCTTACACTGCTGGGCCTGCTCGCTCACCTTCAAGATCGCCAGGGTAGAGAGTGGAACTTTGAATGAGGTCGGCTTTCATTTTCTCTACTTCCTCTTAATTCATCCTGTAGCTGTCCATCCGACACTGAGGCCTGAGAGGTGATAATCAGTGGCCGACACAGAGTTTGGCACTGAACATACCGGCACACTCGCTGAGTTAAAGCGACTAACCATCTGAAGGGGGTGGAATGGGGCCACTTCTTTTACATTCACCAGAGAAATACAACTTAATTAATGGTAAGGAAGGATGGTTACAGAGCTCGGCCTTAATGTTTTCAAAGTCAGGATATGTTGATTTAGACCATTTCTTAATAAAGGCTCTGCACCTTGTTAGAGTACTTAACTTCACACAAGCTCCTTTTTTATTCTTTAAATAGCAAAACAATATGTATACATACGAACAAACACTGATCGTATCAATGATACAGCCAGAGCATAATAAATAATTAGAGTGAGAAAATGAATAAATGGAAACAACAAGAAAATAATTTAATGAATTCGGAAATATTTTAAATATGTGATTTACTGTGTTGTATGAATCAAGTACCGGGGGCCTATAAGAAGGTGTAGTATGCAGGATCTTACTACAACCCAGCCACACTTACGATCCATGTTAAGTCTGTGGCAGTGTCAGTATCAGTGACTGTATGAATAAAGAGGAACAATGTGTCTCCTGTTATGGCATCAAATAACTAATTAAAACCTAAATTTATCAGAATAATTAAAGCACAACCTGAAATGACTGATTTCTTTTATTTTGGCCCATGTCCCATCTGTTATCATAGAAGACGATGGGTTTATGACCTATACTGCAGCCAGCCACCAGGGGGCCATCAATGCGTTTTGGCTTTACTTTTGTGGAGCTATTATGTCATCCATCTTTGTATACAGTCAAAGGTTTACCTGCAGAGAACCTGACCTCTGCCTGTATTTTCTTTTTTTTCTTCTTATTTTGCCCATGTTCCTGGGCAGTGGTAGATAACCTCCAGTCAAAAACACCATGCAGGATGTGTGGTCAGCACTCTATTAAAACACAGCAACAGGGTTACATTGCTGTCTCCATCCCTCTTTTCTGATCTCGGTCCGTTATAAAGAGTTACACATCCGCGTGTATGTTTGACTGAGGGTGGCTTAACTACACCATCAGGCAGAGCAGAGAGGCAAACAGACACAAATAAAAGAAAATGGTCCATGTTACCACTATGTTACCATATATTATAGTCACACAAAACCACCAGGAGACACAGGTTGCAATCAATTGTTATTTTTTTACTTTCCCAGAATGATGTGAATGTTGGTATTATAATGATTCCTGGTTGATTGCCATGGTTCAAAAAGAAAAGAAACAAATTAAAATATTTTGCCCAAACACGAGCAAACGAGCAAACACGAGCAAAAAGCTAATGTCAGGGTATAGACATTGTGGACGCACGACTTAAACGTCACCACCAATAAGTGTCTCACTACACAACTACTAGACACTAGATGGTCGTGATGCTTTTTTTGAATTGAATGTTTTGATGATGACAGACCAAAACAAAAGCCTCACATGTTTGTAATGACGATGCTTAATGTTTCCTAAGAAAGGAAGTGATTTATCAGTTTTATCAGCAAAAGAACAAACAAGATATTTCAGAAGTCAGAGGTAAAAAGGGCAACTTCCTCTTTGTAAGTTAAAAGAAATATACAGTATATTAGTGTATTGTTAAGTTTTGTAACATAACAGTACATTCAGAAATTGAATGTAAACTAGAGACCATCTTGTGATGGCAGGCCCGTAAACAGGATCACGTTTTGACCCATGACTACTCACTAGTGATATGGGTGGCTACTGCTACGTACTCCTCCTCAAGCACCTTCAAAGACAAATAGTACCACACAGTAACTCATCCACTGCACCCAAATATCACACAGTTAGACAGGGGCCGTCACAGCACCCGTGGCTCGGACCACAGCCATCTGTGAACTCGGCCTTCATTTTGTTCTCATCTGCACGCTTGAGAAGTTTCATGGCTGCATCTAACACAGTTGTGATGCTATCATGTTGGCACAGCCTACCCACAGACAGACAGACAGACACACAGACATATTGAAAATGATAACACCAGTACTTGAGCGGATGGGGATGACTGGAACTGGGTTACACTGACCCACAACTTAAAATGTGAAACAGTTAATCATTAAGAATGACTTTTGAAAATGTATATAAACAACCTCACAAAGTGGCCCGTTGTATCGTCTGAAGTAATGGTAACACTGCAGCAACAGATAAAATATTTAAAGGTCTTATTTTATTTTATTTTTTTGAAAAGTTGAGTTCTGAGTCTCATTCTGAACTTGTCAAATACACTGGGATCACAGGTTAGACCACAGGTTCACCTCCATCCCAAAGTGTCAGTATTTGATAAAGTATTTTACTTTTCTTAAAATGGGATTTTTAAAGATAATGCTAAAAATAAATTCTTCTGCTAATGTTCCTCCTGACATTTGATGGATCCAGTTTCTCACTTGAGGCTGTTTGCTGATTTTATTTTAACTCATTACACAAATTACAAAAATAGTACCTTAAATATCTTTGCATGTTTTGGAAACAGCCAACAGAACATATTCCATTTACATAATAACCATCTTGGCTCTTATTAAATTGTTAATTTGACTGTTGTCCTGATGCTTTATACACCAAATGATTCATCTGTTGATGGAGGAAATGCCAGAATTGAATAATTTCCAAAGTGCTGCTTTCCCAGAGACACGAGTACATTCAGAAAGAGAAAGAAATAGGAAGAGTGTTCATTTAATCAACTGATCACACCAACACACACATTATTTAGATCTACTTAATATAAATATTTACCTGTGACTTAATGAAAAACAATGTTCATCATCACCAGTAAAATTACAAGCACATGTTAACTTGAATAACACCACGACACAGAGACAGTCTTCTGTGATGCAGCTTTATTCAGCAGGATAGTTTTCACTGCCAAGCAATTTTACATTTTTCAACATCAGTTGGAGCTGTGACCAAAATCACGACATGCTTTGCAGAGCACAAAGATATAGCTCAAACTATATCTTCAAAATCAAGAACACACTCAGTCTTCATAGTGTCGCCTCAATTTATCGTAGACCAATTCATCTTGGGTTCTTCCAAATCTGTATCTATACCAAGGAGGAGAAGGGGAAACAAAAGAGAGGAATCAGTTTGTTTAATTATCAACAGATGTCCATCAACAGAATCTTAATTGATGAATATTTCAATAAGGGATTCTAGCTTCTGAAATGTGTCGACTTGCTTCTTTACCCTCTATTATATCATCGTGAATTTAAATGGGTTGGACGAAATAAGGTACTTGAAGACATCGACCTGGGATCTGGTTAATACTGATGTTTGCTTTGTTTGAAAGGTTTGAGGCATTTCACAGAGTCTTTTTTATTTATTTTGTCTGTTTGAAATCAACAGAAAATATTCAGTAAGACTTACCGTCCACCTTGAAGTCGTAAGGGGACAAAGAAGATGAAAATGAGATGAATAAACATTAGAATATTATCATCACATTTTTAAATCTTTGCATGTAGAACATTAATGACGCTCTCTTTACTTAGTTTTTAGCTTTGTTATCTGAGATAGCAGGACTTAATAAAAGATCTTAGCTAAAAACAGAACTAAATGAAGTTTTTATGTAGCAAGTTAGTATAGTCAAGTGTGATTTATTGATCACAGACTAACACTGCCTGCTGTTTGTGTAAATCGCAGGTCAATCTGTTGACATCAACGCAGTTTGTCTGAGCGCTTGTGACTTATGTGGTCTTAGGGGCCATGATTCCCCGCTGGGATTTTGAGGAGGAAAACAACTCTCCCCGGGCTCAGCCATGAGGACGACCAGCGTCAGCACCAGGAAGATCATAATGCACTTCATCCTGAGGAACAAAATCACAGTGGCCACATCCAGAATCATTCACTGCCTTCACTCACCAGTGTCAAAGCTCATCACAACAACTCATCTAAAAGACTTTGCATTTATTTAAGTAACATCAGGATTAAATTGACTTCTCACCTTTCCACAGCTTGTTTGTCAGAACCTAAAAAGAGAAAAGAAAAAAACTGGTGTCACAGACAGCAAAGTGAGCACTGTGAGATCTAGAGGTGATGTGGACGTCTCGGCTGAGCAGTTGTGAGTCGCCCGGCTCTTTATGAGGACGGAGATGGAATAATCTTATCCAGTCATTCTGTATTTCTCAATGTGTTTTGCAATGTCAAGTTCTGCACATGGCTGATAAGATGTTTGATCTAATCTCACTTCATAATGACGGGACATTTCACTGTCCCCACAGTCACACAAAGTTATACAGCACAACTTATCATAATGGCAAATAAATGCTGTCCAGAAATGATCTGCTAAGATCTGACTGTGATGCTATGTTCTTCTGCCAACAACTTCACTTGACTTGACTTGGGGCAGATGGAGGATTGAATGGGAAATTCAATTGTGTGTGGGCTAATTGCTGCCTTGTTTGCCCCACAATCAGAGGGAGTTCAAAGGGTTTCCCTCAGTGTGAAACAAATCTTCTGAAGGCCATTAAGAATATATCTTATCATGCAGCGGATTGTTAAACATTTGAATAGTATGCCCCACCTTTTCTCTGTACGACAACTATGGTGACCACGCAGGATCCAGTACCTGCGTCTCATTTCTCCCAGGACACACTCTCTGGGTGGCTCTGGGTGGAGAGGTTTCTCATAGTAATGCTTAATAATTTGTTTTGGATCCAATATAATTGGATGGATACAGTCATGATCATGGGTCTCTGCTCTTCGAAGTCAGCCTCCCACTATGATTAAGCTAAGTTCAGGGTCATATTCAGGAGACAGGGGGACTAGTTTGCTACTTGTTGGAACAGATTTATCAGTTTTGAGGGCATTTAATTCCTCAGTGAAACACTCTGATTGGGACCTTTGCAGAGGATACCTCTCTGAGTTTATGTAGCATTGGGCTATGTTTGAGCTGTGATCTGCTGCCCCATAAAGCACAGTCTTTGTTTCCTTTATTAGATCATCCCAACTCCTGTCTTTGTTCAGATCATGGAGTTGTATGTCACCTGACATCACTGTTCCACAGAAAATGGATTTTCTGACTTCCTCAACAAGTTCTGATTCAGTTAGTACACATGGACTGACTGGCCAGCAGTTAGCATTCAGCAGGAGGAGTGGAGGGCCTTGCCTCCATCTGTTTTACTGGGAGAGCTCCAGGGATAGATAGCTGGTGTTTAGGGGCTACACGAGACCTAGCCATGATGAAGCTAACATGGGTGTTGTCAAGCTTGTCCTTAGTCTGAAGGTAGGCAACTGCACAATAGACACGTCCAGAGGCATCACAAAAGACATGCATATGGGATTCTGAGGTGGCTGTGCTGGTACAGAGGAGATAACAGCGAGGAAAGTGAATGTCAGGGAGATTTTGCAGTTCCAGCTCCCATGCTTGCCATTCCTACAACTAGCTATCTCTTTTGGTGACATTATCTCATCCTCTTTCCTGTTTCCATAGATCCTGTACAAAGATTTTTGCCATTGCTGTAAACGGAGTCAGATAGCCCAGGGGATCATATTGGCTGGCCAGCACTTTGTAGATATGCATACATTCACAACCTTCAGCATTACTTTATAGGAGCGATTAGGTTTGTCAATGTAAAGGAGCTCAGAGGGAGAGGATGTCAACATCACTGTGGCCTATTTGATTGCATTGACATCATGGCGAATAGTCAAGTGAATCTCTTCACAGATGTTACACGACGTCTGTAGTGTGCATTTGTCCATTTTGTGTATTCTCCCACATTTGCTGCATCTTTCTTTCTCTCTGATCCATTTGTCAGTGTCCAGTTTGAAGAGTTTTTTAAACTATGTGCATGAACCAAGGAAATGGTCAGTTAACATTTATCTTTTCCTTTGTGTATGCTCTCAGTGGGCCATCTTCAGCAGATGTTGACAAGTAGACAGACCAGACTTGTCTGGAGGGCTGGCGTTTTCCAGCTTGTGGTCTTTCCTGTTTGTGAAGCTCTACAGCCCTCTCTGACAGGCGTTTGGCTCTCAATTTTAACTGTCGCCAGGTTGAAAGGTCAAAGAGGGAGTTAAGTTTTAGTAGTCTGCCCAGTCAGAATGCCACGATTGATGCAGTGTTCAACAAATCCATCTCTGTACTGTACAGGGAGTTTACTGAGGGTCTGTCAACATGAGAGCCACATCTTAATTCAGATACATTCATGCCCTCTAGGGACAGCAACATTCCCACCAGAGCATGGACAGAAAAAAGAAAAATCAGCAAAGGCCTCTGCATCACCTACACGAATGATGGGGGAATTTAATATTGTTCCAATTTCACTCTGAACTAGCAGAATTGGCTGACCATACTGACCATACCATAAGTGCTTGGAGGGCAGTGGACTCATATCATGCAGTTGCAGACACAGAGGGACTGGATAACGGGGCAGACTGAGCAGTAGCAGTGGGGAGCTGAACAGGGGCTGAGCCTCCCTGTAGTGGTTGAGGCATTGGAGGAGTTTGAGAGGAACTGGGATAACCAATTTGAGAAAGCAGGGGAGTTAAATCAAAGTGACACTCAGCGTATCTCATTTAGGGGGCAGGAGTTTATATTTTGGAGAGAGGCAGATCATAAAAGGAAGCGGAGGCTACGTATTCTTGAAAAGATGAAGGAGTTAGAGCAGAAGCTCCAGCAGGGTGATCATCCTCTGAGACGTTTTGTCCAACAAAGTTCAGACACAAGGTGGAAAAAAGGAACTTTGGAAGATTATCTTGGCAAAGCTTTTTAGATAGAAAAAAAGACCCTTTTCACCAGAATGCAAGTAATAAACACAGGAGAGCAGATTCTTTAGATCAGACTTATCGACCACCTCAGAAAAAAGACGGAAAAAAAATCTCACTGCCTTTCTGGGCTTCTGTAAAACACAGTATGAAATGAAGGCAAACAGAATTATTGATGCTGAGCAAATCAGCTATTTAATAATTCAACATTTCAAGTCTTGTGGAAGGGATTGGAAAGATTTGTTATTCTCCTCCGATTTGAGCCGGAGGAGAATAACTGGCATCGTTGTTGTCATTGTTGTTGTTAATTTGGTGGTGCTGTTGTGTGCATGATGCTGATATGTCGACTCAGGGTGTTATTTTGCGAATATATTGACAACACTAGAGAGGGAAATGCTTTATCTGAGTATGATGAGCAGCACTAAAAGCAGATATTACTAATAATAAACTGCTGCAGCTAGAGATCATGCAACACCTGAAGTTGTTAGAATCAGCTCAACATCAAAACATTAACATCACAATAATGTGTACAGTACATTCAAGGTGTTTCACATGACTGCATTCTTTAAAATGCTGACAGATGTTTTTACTATGAATATTCTACTTTCACAGGCAATGAAACAAGAGTGATTGAAGAATATCTACATGTTCAGCTCCCTGCCCACATTTATGTTGGTCCTAACAAGAGGAGGAGGAAACAGGCAGGAGGCAGGTAGCAAACTGGCAAAAAAACAAAAACATATGGGAAACAGCTGTCGTCTACTGAGAAGCAGTTTTGCAGGCAGGAGGCAGATGAGATTTCAGACAGAGGAGACACCAGGTGATGAACTGAGGAGAGAAACAACCTGAGGGTGCCTGGTGGGCAGATGAGGCATGACTGGATGGTGGGACTGGATACTGTGCTGTGTTGTGTATCAGGACTTCACAGGCTTTAGAAAAGGATCATTTTAATAGCATTTTTCTGTAGTTTTTTTTTTTAAATAGTTGCTCGTACATATTTTCACCTCTCGGACCCCATCAATGAACTAAATCTATTTGGGATTATAATGTTTGATGCAGCTTTTTAAGCATACTTCGTAGCTAGTTTGTAACCAATGGCTTTAATAATAGTTGATAAACCTGTTGTCACTTACATTTATTAACACTTTGTAGATTAGTTATCAGACAAAGACAAACTTTACCTCATCAACTGACTTTGTAAAACCAGTAAAACCCCTCAAATACGCCATTTAACTAATCACTCTTTGGAACAAAGCCATAGTTTATACGTTTTCAGTGTATCATTCTTATTGTATTATTGTGTTTCATTTATTTATTTTGCATTTTGTATAAAGGTGATGCAGATACAGACCAGGATTTGAAATAAAAAGCAGGCTCTGATGTGTTCCTTGACATAAATTGATGTGATCTCTGTGTGATGATGGTGTCCAGCTCAGCAGGGGGCAGCATTGTTTTAATCTGCAGCATCGTCACTGAGCAAGAGAGAGAGTTGCATGAAAAGTGATTTCCCTGCATATTCTTGATCATGTACAAAACTAATAGTATAAAAGGATTAAAAAAAAAAACGGATATAATTTGACTTGGATGGGATCGAATAAAAATGGGGGGAATTCATATTATCTTCCAAGGCAAACATTTATTTTTGACTGACTGTGTTGAGATGTTTGATTATTACAAAGCGCAAAAGAAAATGTAACCAACATCCAGATTCAAGCCATTTTCCTGGCTAGACTGCAGACAATGTGGTCACTTGAACACACTTGAGACCATCCTTAAGCAAAGGATCTGAATACTTCCTCGATCTCTGTCTGGATAGCATCCTCCAACTAGAAAAGACACAACTTTATTCAATATTCAATATTCAAACTTCTGACTGTAAAACTTGAGATCATTGACGCGATTTGTTACCATAAATGTTTTTTCTACTCATGCATGTAACATGCAGCTTGCGCTTTAATATGTGGTTTCTACCACAAAATGTCTATAAATCCTTTTAAAAGTAAAAACTTAATTTTAATCTACTGAATAAATCGTTCAGTGGGTCAGATTTAACAGCAAAATCTGTGATGTGTCTAATTCAGCAGGTTAATATTGTGTCATCGAGTAAATGTACTTGCTTCATGTCAGCCAAATCTGTGTGTGTCTGAATGCATAATGGGCTGCATTGACAGTTACCAGCCCGAGGCTCGTTTCTACCCCTGTGTGGTAAACCGTCTGCTCACATCCGATCAATACAAAGGCCTGTTCACCCCCCACTAAAAAAGTGGGCCCTTCAAGGTCTGCTGGACGTCAGCATGTCCACAGAGAAATGAAAAAAACTTTGAAATCAATACTTTCATTATTGATCCAGCTGTGACAAGCAAACATGTTCTGCGCAGGCATCGTGTTGAATGAAAGCGCAGCCATGGCTGGATGTACACCGACAATATCAATAAGCACTCGAGCCTTTACCATGACGTGGAGCTGGACTTGTCTCTGGGTTCAGGTCAGGTCACAGTTGAAGGGTCATGCCACAAGTTCTTCAACTGAGGAGACACATTCATTCATTCATTCATTCATTCATTCTGGAGCAAAGTGAGTAGAGCTCATGATAATAGTAAGTAAGGGTCAGGGATAGTTATTACATCTGTATTCGTGTCTTAAAGATAATCTGTAACATTCCCACATTAAAATGTATAAAAATGACAAGACCTATATATCTCTTTTTGTCTCTAGTTGCTGTAACTTCTGAGGAAACACGGCAAACCCCCAACACATCCTCTTCCCTAAACAGTTGAACAGGTTGATGCCAATGACTCCCAAGACGACATTTATTATTTAGGTTTAGTCCTTATATGGAACTGATTTCCTCATTTACACCCCTCATAAGCACTACGGCCACTAGAGGTCGCCATCTAGCACTAACAAAAATACGGGTTGTACTACGCTGCTTGCACAGTTGACCTATACGGCCGTGTTTCTTGTGAGGCGGGGCTGAAACAACCAGCAATATTTCAGACATTACCTTGTCCGTGTACATTTTAGCATGGGTCACATCAAATTTTCAGATTTTCAGATTTTCAACGGCATCGGTGGTTATTTCACAATGAAGACAACATCGCTCATGATCCCATGCTACATCATCACATCGTCACACAACATTGTTTGTTATTATTTTGACTGAAAGACCACCAGATATTAGATACTGTGCATTTAAACAAAGCATAAACCTACCAAAGTCGCCCACTGGTTTGTGGACTGCCATTTTGAAACCTTGAGTCTGGCGTAATGGCGGTCGACAAGAGAGCGGAGCTGCAGAGCGTATGCATTGCGATGCCTATATCTATCCTGAATAATGGTCACTGTGATCGTGACTTTTCAGTGTATTATTTTAAAGTATCAAATGAACATAATTCTGTATTCACGATTAAGACCATGAACTCATTAGGAAACTGTTTAGCGAGGTCATAAATCAAGCAAGAAGTGGGGTGATTTTCTCATAAGCTTACATACTTCTTTTTTGAAACCAGTGGAGCGGAGGGTTTGCTTCATTTTTCACAGCCAACAGCCTCATCCACTGTTGTTGTCAGCGGTTTGAACATTTCATCTGATTAGATGAAACAGCAATGAAGCAATTCTGCGACTCTGAACCGTATAGAGGAGTAAAGAAAGAAAGAAACAGACGGGTCGTTCTTCTTCAGATTTCATAATGATGAATGAATAAACACTCTGTGGCGCAATACATCTATGGTTTTGCTTATGAGAAGTCGCAGCTGGAGCAGAGAAAGGAGGGAAGGATGTACAGTGAAAAGAGAGGGAAAAAAGGGGGGGGGGGGGTAGACGGCTCGGATCAATAAAGCGCAGATGAGGGAGTCCCGCGGGTTTGAAGCCATCTGGCCTGTCCGGGTTCACCCACCCTGGCACCGTGCAAAATGAACCCAGTCGTTTTAATCTTTTGCCACAGCAGCCGCACAGCAGCATTCGGGATATCTGCACCAACTCAACCAGCCCAAACCTTTATTGCACATAATGAAGCCTTGTTGAACTTGTTGTTTACCAAAATACATAACAGGACTGCACCGCCTCTGCTGCAGCACTCTGAAGGTTCCCTCGAAACACAACATGATATCACTCCCATGCATCTCAGTTATTGGTGTGAGTGCTCTCAGAGTAATTTAAGGGCTTCGTTGGCTAGTCATACGATGCCTCTCCGTCTATTACAGTACATTAGAAGAAAAGCTCGCAAGGAGACTGTGGATCACGTTGCCGGGGCTGTTTGGTGCTGCTCGGGTGCTGCTGTCGTGTCACTCAGGTCCTCTGCTTCTTCTTTAGGTACAGAGAAAACAACATGCTGAAGATGCTGTGAGTGCAAGAGAAATATAATCGTTAAAATATAAACATGGGACGTAAACAAGCACAGACAGATGTAGATAGAATCTAAAAGACACACACACACACAAATAACCACACACGTTTTTCCGCAGGGCCGCCCGCCTGGAACTGAATCCTTTTCTCGGAACCTGAGAGGGGACAGCGAACGTCTCCTGGACCACCCATCCTCTGTCCACTCACTGGTGACAGATGGCCAAATGTGAATGTGTGTGTGTGTGTGTGTGTGTGCATGTGTGTGTGTGTGTGTGCATATGCATGTGACAAAATAGATGCAGCCTTGTTTTCAGATCCACAAATCTTCCCTTTTCTCGATCTTCCACTGATCACAGACTGGCGATTGTCAAAAAATGAAGTTGCAGATTTTTAGCTTGGTTTGCTGTTTCACTTCCCCATAACTTCTCTTCTGTCTTGTTTCTTAACATTCACTTATGATGCCTGTTATTTTACACGTGCATTAACGATCACTCAACGTGATCTTAAAAACTGACTTTTATTGTGGTCAATCAACTGTGATTTTTGTCAGATTTTTTTTCAATGTTCCAGTTCAAGTGTAATTCAAATGCGCCAAAAACAGTGCAAACATGTGACTACTTATTTCCAACAGAAGTTGCCGACATGATCTTTCACTGAAGCGGTTGCACTCTGTTTGCATAAAGCAGCATTTTGAACAAGTGATTTCAGACACAATAAGCAGCGATTCTTTTAAATGAATCACAGGGGCCACTCAGACAATTACATTAATGTATTTAGGCTCATATAAGTGACTCTGAGGTGGGGTTTCTTCCTCTCTCTCTCTCTCTCTCTCTCTCTCTCTCTCTCTCTCTCTCTCTCTGCCTTCATGCATTATTTATCCATCCATAGCAGCGCAGCTTCCTCTCTCTCCTGCCCCCATGTTCCCCACCGCCCTCAGTCCTCACGTGGGCTATAAAAAACAGTCTCCTCTAAATGACACAGGTAGTAAAAGGCATTCTTTAATTCTTTAAAAAAATATGTAGAGGTTAGACATATTTTTTTAAGTCTTTAAGTCTGGAGAGAGAAATACACACCTGTCATGTTCGAGAATATTTGTATTGTCTATATCCCACTTAGATTTACACTCCATCCAATCATCATTACATAACATGAGTGACGGTAAAGATTTTATAAAAGTGAAATCTACTTCTTCTCGAGAGGATTAAATTGAGGCTTTGACCTTAATGTTTAAGACCGTACCAGATCTCCTTCCTAGTTCTGGAAGGAGGTACGGAGTCTCTGTGTAAACACAACCATTATAAACATTCGGTCGTCAGTTAAAGCGTATTAATGTGCAGCTCCTGGAGGGCAGACAGAAAGCAGAGCTCAGATCTAAGATAAGTGCAGGTTCCACCCATTGCTGTTTGTTTGTAAGCAAGTGAGTTGTGTTGCTGCTTGTAAAATATGTAAAAGAAAATCCTGTATGTTCTGGGAAGTATAAATATGAAAAAAAAACCTTTTCACAACTTGACTGGTTGTTTTTATCTCCTTAGCTCAACCTCAACCTTGACCTTATGATGAGGAACAATTATGAAACTATATAATAAAACAATGTAAAGACATGAGGACTTCAAGAGGTTGGGGACTGAAAGAGTTTCCTTATACTGTATGTTTCTTTTTACACTTTCACCATTTTTGAGATTGTTTTCAACTTAAATGTATTCATTTATTTTAAGGGAAAACTTTAAATTAAAGTTGTTATTGATTTTGAATGTGACATTCCAACTCTCCCCTTCCATTGCATTCAGGTCAAAACAAGGCTGTTGTTTAGCTAACATAGCTTGCATTAGCTTGTTAACATTGTATATTGATTCACAATAGTCGTAATATTTTGAGGGAAAATACACACTTTTATTCTGCACCTTTCTACGAGCTGTGCAGTTGCATTATTTACACAAAAAAAAGATTCGCCTACATAAAAATGTTATCAATCTGGCCATTTAACCTGACCGATTGTGAAATGCTTTTATGAAAACAGAGATCTTTAGCCATGGGAGATTGGGGATGGAAAGATTTTCCAACTTCTGTATGTTTCCTTAACTCCTTTCACAATTTCTGACAAAAAAAAATTGTACTCAACTACACCCTACAGTGCTCCTTCTGCTGAAGCCTTACCAAGATAAGCAGTGTTTTAAAGGCAAAAAAAAGAATTAAAGGTTCTTTTAAGAAGGTCATAATCTCAATAATGGGCTTCATTATCATTTCAGAAATGATTCTGTATGAGCGCCAACTAGTTAAGTGCACTTGAACATACTGTATCACTTGTCTGAGCTGGACCAAAACGGCTGTGCACAAACATGACACACTGTCACACACATTCAGAAACCTTTTAAATCAACCTGCTGCTCCTCTGTGTACAGCAGGATGACATGTATAGTCATGACCTGACAGAGAACACATCGTGCTGCTTGGTTTAGATCGGGCCAACATTTGGCCTCAGGTGTCATCCAACAGTAGGTTGCCTCTTGTTATGCATAAAGGCAGCAGTGTTATCCTGTGACTCCACTTTACTCCCACAAATAAGTTATATGAAAATAGGGTGGGAGAGGAGCAGTTTCATAGTAAAGAAACACAATGTTGCAGTTTTTATGTAATCAGTTTAGACCGCAGAGCCCAAAGTAAATCCAGAGCTGCTATCAAACCATTTGGTTTTCATCTGTTTTCGGTGGAAAAACAACCTGATCGATGAGCAAAAGGCATTAAACCAAATATGTCTGCATAATTCCTAAGTTTGGGTCCTCTGAAAACTGACGCAAAAATTGCTGGGTTTAAAAATCTCACTGGCTACACGATGAATTAATCATCTGGTGACTGGTGTGAAGTGACTCAGGAGAGAAGAGAAAGAAGAGAGAGTTTGTCACTTGTCTACACCATAACTCAACAGCTGTTGTGGGCTGTAGGCCGGGCATAGATGCTCATATCTGGTCAAATGAGCTGCCAATAAATAAAAGCATGACAAAATTTCCACTGTAGCAGATTTCTTAATTGTTTGTCAGTTGTTTTAACATGATAGAAAGCTGAGAAAAGCAAGAAAATCTCTGCGATTTTTGCCTGAATATTCTCTGTCAATACTTTTCCGTGGATTGGCTTATTGATTAGTCGACTAATCCATGCAGCTCTGGACATGAACCTGTGTGCACCTCAGGTTTCTGGGTTAAAGGTGCATTGCGCAGGAGCGTGTGGATGTGGCTGCCTGTCCTCAGGCGCTGAGAAGTAAAACAAAGTCAGCCCAATGCTTCAGGGAGAATGACACAGGAGTTGTTCAAGGGAGAGAGAGTTGAAGGGGAAAGAAATGACAGTAAGTTGGCGCTGGTCCGGAAACCACATCCTAAACGGACGATTTAAACGAGACTTAATTTGGCAGGTGATAAAAAATGTAAAGGTGGTCGGTTTGTCCGACTCAGCAGGAACATCCCGGAGCACAGAGAGAGAGAGCAGGTCCGTGTGTATGTGTGTGTGTGTGTGCGCGCGTAGTGGGCGTGGAGAGAGAGAGAGAGAGAGAGAGAGAGAGAGAGAGAGAGAGAGAGAGAGATGTCTCCTTCCCCGGAGCTGTTGAGCTGAGCGCGTCTGACACATAAGCCCAGTACGAGAGAAAGCGCACAGAGCCGAACATCCAATGGGTCAATCTCAGCGGGTTTTACTCTCTGACTGGATCCCGTCTGCAGCCACAGCCTCTGGACTGACGTACACACCTTATTCGAATTCCCCGGTGACTTGGAGAGTTTCGGCTTTTCCAGAAGTGAACGCAGAGGAGGCGCACGGGACGCAGCGATGACAGCCGAGTTGATTTCACCTCGAAGTCACTGAGAGCTCCCCGCATCCCGCCTGCCTGCGCCGCATCCGATCCGATCCCGATCCGATCCGAAGACACACAAGGAGGCACAGGATGAATCCGGCTCTCGTGGCAGTGTTACTTGGAGTGGTGAGTGGCCTTTTACGCAATCGAGGCGCGCGTTAAGTTGTTTGTCACCTGCGTAAAAAGAAATGCGCGCACAGCCAAATAAAGGTGTGTAGGTGTGAGGCTGTTAGGAGTTTGTGAGAAACTTTTCCACAGACTTCCCTCCCTCAGGACATCAGGGAAGCTGACACTCAACTTGCTTACT
Organism: Diplodus sargus; assembly: GCA_903131615.1. Lineage (NCBI taxonomy): Eukaryota > Metazoa > Chordata > Actinopteri > Spariformes > Sparidae > Diplodus > Diplodus sargus. Next base: position 139,454 of record CAEMYA010000501.1, read on the forward strand.
AACAGCTTCTGTGTCAGCAGTTTGATTTCCTTTTTATGGTGCCACTTGTTCAAATGCATGGAATAAGAGGTCTGGCACAGTTAGAATCCGCGTCCTTGCACCTGACCTGACCCTGGCAATGTGAGGCAGAGCGGATGTATGCAGCAGCCATTCAGGTTGACACTTTATAGCTCCACTTGCTGGATGTGTAGTTCCACCCATCTCAGTTACATGTGGAGCACAATGTCGCAGTGAGGGCTCTTTCTTTGTTTTTGTTTTATTCCCCCCCCCTTCCTCCATTAGCGGAAATCAAGAGCGGAAATCTTTAAAAGGAGGATCTGCTAAAAAAGCACTGAAGCAGCTCACAATCTCCCTCATTTATCTGTCATTCCCCTCGAGGCCTTCCGCGGGCAGGAAGGCAGGAAGGAAATCCATTTGACAGGACATGGTCAGCGAGGGCTGCGCGAGGGTCCTGGTTTAGAAACAGACCTGCCATCGCTGAAACATGACAGCTGCTCCCTCTGATGGGTATGCATCCTCCGCTGGCTCAGAGCATGCAATATTGATACAGCCTGAACCACCACCACCACCACCACAACCACCATCACCCTCTCCTCCATCCACCTCACACTCTCTTCTTCTTCTTCTTCATCTTCACCGTCTCTCTCCTCCACAAGCAGATGATGATCCAGAGTTGGTTCTGAGGGCAGGGGCGCCTCCAGGGGGGGAAAGGTTAGGACGATTCCAAGGGCCCGGCACTGACAGGGGGCCCTTTGAGACATGGGCAACCTATACAAGGGCCCAACTAGATTTTTTTTCATGGGGCCCAAAATCCCTGGCAGCGCCCCTGTCTGAGGGCATCAGTAGTTGTTCTTTGCCCCCCTCCTCCTGTGTTCCCTGCCTGGACTTAAATTAGGCCCGGGCCTATGCCAAGGCGGGTATAGTGGAGCCCTAATGGCTTAACGCGCGTAGACAGCTGAGGTCCAGAGGTTAAGTGCCTCCAACTGAAAATTGACTGGAGCATTAGTAAGATTGGTCTGGGCTCTGAAGTCGTGTTTCTGTGCGATGCATTCTGTGAGTGTGCGCGATCAGCTCGCATCTCGCTCCAGCTTCGCGGGGATCGGCTGGCACGAGCTGGAGAGTGCAAACCTCAGAGTCCCATCTACGTACCAATTACAGGAAATGTGAAAATCGAGCCACAACACATCCCTCTCCCCAGCTCCCTCCTTTATTCCACAAGCTATTTGCTCAAACGACATTACCCATTAATTTGTCTGTATGCACAGCTCGGCCGTCATTAGCGATGCACTTGCAGAATCTCGGTTTTCAGCCTCTGAGAGGCACTCGGTGTTTTGCAGCCCACACCCGGAGCGAGAGAGAGAGAGAGAGAGGGGTCAGAGGAAGGGAGTTCAAGCCGAGCTCTGTAGAAAACGCTCGGAGTCATTTCAAATATGTCAATCAGACATTTTTGGAGCAGGTTTGTTCACATGTGAGGTTGTTGATGCTCGTGTGCAAATGCATGCGTGCCAATGGGTGTGTGCAGTGTCGAAGGGGGGGGGCAGTCCAAGGGAGGGGAACAGCGTGTGTGGTGAGAGATTTGATTCATCTCTAATTGGGTGCTTGTTGCGTAAGGTGTGTGTGTGTGTGCGCGAGGTGGAGAGTGTGCTGCGGTGAAGAGAAAGAGTCAAAAGTGTCAGTGACGCTCTGTAGACACATAGGGAAATGTTTGAACTGCCGCACAATCTCAAATGGCAACTTTTTGGGCGAATATTAAAAAACATATATTTTATGCAGATTCAGTCTGAGGATACATTCAGTTTCATTCAGATTAAAACATACAAAGCAGCAGAACTTGAGCTACAGATTCAGGGAAGATAATTTGGTTCACCAGAAAGAAAAGTGTTACCTGTTGTTGTGAAACCACTAACTGTTTTTAATGAGGTGTTTGGAAATGTCCCAGCCATATTAGTGGCAACCAACCTGGATCTGTCTGACGTGTCATGGGGACATTACAAGCCATGTTAGTGGTAACGAAACCCTGTGGTTTGGATCAGACATCGGGACATTTTCCTGACAAAAAACGGATATTTCCGACAAGATGTCAGGATAGTTTCAGCTGCGTTGGTGGCAACAATGTAGTGGATGAGATGTCGGGACTATTTTCCATATGTATTTGTGTTGACGGAGCCAAAACATGAACTTTTCCAGCCATGATCAAGTGGTTTCTGTGCCTAAACCTAACCAGACCTCAAGCACAGCATAAGCAATTTCAAGTTTCAGCACAAAGAAACATAAAGTTTCGACATATCCTTGGTTTGCCGGGGAATACACATCGCCAACATTCATTCCGATTATTGGTTTTGAAAGTTTTTTGAATTATCAGCTTGGGGAATTCTTTTGTTTCCTAAAAGTCTTCCTGTTGTAAAAAAGTTTCCGGAAAATGCAGAATGTTTAGAACTCAGGCAGGTTACACCAAACGCTTTCAATATTACATTCTTGAACATGGATTACATGGATGACTGAATACCAGAGACTTGAAGGTGAATGGGCCGTGACACCATCAAGGGGCGATAGGGTGTGTGTGTGTGTGTGTGTGTGTGTGTGTGTGTGTGTGTGTGTGTCATTACCTGCCAGCTGACTCAGAGGTGCCTGAGGGGACACTCACTGTTTTTTTAAAGCTCCTCTCTCTTGTCAGCAGCATTCCTCACACACCTGAACCCCAACGATTTATGTCGAGTGTACCTCCTTCACGCTGATGCACCCCTCAGTAGACACACACACACGCACGCACACACACACACACACACACACACACCCACACACCTGAACTGAGTTAATTGCGTTGCGTGTCGCTCATTCTTACTCTTAACATTCAGCAGGCAAACATGCAAAATATCCAAGTCAGTAAAGAGAGAAAATGACTCCCATGTTGCTCGATGTTCTGCAAGAGGAAGCTGTAACTTAACAAGTGGAAGACATGGCTTCTTTTTTATTGTTGGCTTCCTGTTGTTTTGTTCGCTAACAGAAGATCGTTTTTAGTCATAAACGATGAACCAAAGCAGTCACTCCTCGTGTGTCTGGAGAGAATGAAAGACAGACCTCTCCTGTGCCTGGTGTCAGAGGGCAGTCTTTGCTTTTATCGGGGTTTGTTTTGGGGGGATCAAGGTGAGCAGGAAGATGAAAAAAAAAGAGAGAAGCTGTGAGAAGGGAAAAAGATTTAGTGTGATGTGATGGGAAAAGGTCACACAAATTCACATAAACACAGACTCTGGGAAAAATCCAGGCCCGGGCGTGTGAGCGCAAGTGTGTACGCACTCTCATACACAAACATCTTCACCTGTCAACACTGAAAGACAAAACTCTCAGCAAGTTGCTGTTTGAAGGATTCAGATGCAACATAACACAGCTGTAGCTGGTCCAAGACTCATTCTGAGAATTGGGTTCATTTTTGACCTACATTCAACTGAAAAAAGCACAAAGACACATATTTAATGTTTGAACTTCCGTGTTTTTTTGTAAATACACACTTATTTTGATTTCTGCAAAACGCAAAGAGAGAAGGATCACAGCGCCCTAACTTTTTTGGACGGAGGGTGTAACTGTGGTTGGCACTTTTAAAGGGGCACTATGTAGTTTGGGAGAATAACGTCAAACTTAAAATTCTAATATTTGCGACATCAACGAGGTAATGATCCAATGTTTTCTAGCTACTGCTTAATAAAGGTGTCTATGCCAAAAAAAATCTTTAAAAAAAAGAAAAGAAAGGTGGCAGGGTCCGCCACGTATAAACATAGTAAAAGAATATGAAATTGTGTTGTTGTGTGGTCAGTTTGTTTATTAAGATTATTCCGCCTCTTAATGCAAATTAAGAGAGTATGTTAATTTAGTTTGTTTAGGCAAGCCAATGAAGATCTTTCTCCTCTGTTTAGAATTTCTCCCCAAAAACTACACACTGCACCTTTAAAATGCACATATACGATGTAGGACTTGAATTAAGGTTTGACGCTCAGTCTCACGGGGTCAGATGAGAGTTGTGGTCCGGGTCAGCGGTTTCAACAGTTTTTTACTTTGGGACTCTAATCTGTACAACCTCAGTAGTTCAGCCAAAGACAGATTTTTTGGCTCCATTTGTATATTTTTAGACGCCTGCTTAACATTTCGCAAGAACATGGGGAACAGAGAGAGAACCCGCAACAATGGATAGTTTCGTGTTGTTAAATCCTGCCTTTTCTTTTTTTCCCATCCCACAGGAATAATGCAGGGTCCCTCTCTGGGAACCATTGGTTTAGTTGTTCCAAAACAAATCAAAGGGGGATGCAATATAATTAAAGGAAAGAGAAATAATTCTGGTTCACATACTATTTATTTTGTCTCTGTTTTTCTTCTTTCTTATGAAATTACTGATGTTTGTAGCTTTCTCTGAAAACATTGAAAACGAAGAAAACAACACTGTTGCGCAATGCTGGACCGACGTGTTGCTAATCTTATGATTACAGATGGATGTGAGTGTGTCTCTGCTTGTGATTGGCAGGTTGGCGCTCTGGCCAATAAGGAGGATTGTCTGTCGGGACAGTATACAACCAGTGGAGAATGCTGTCTGCAGTGCCAGCCCGGCGAAGGCGTCATCAGACCATGCGGAGTCACACAGACTGTCTGCGCCCCCTGCCTTGACAGTGAGTAACACAAAAAAACAGCTGGATGATTCGCACACACACACACACACACACACACACACAATTAAGAACCGTGCATATGAGTGCAAAGACCTGATCCTGCTGAGGCACACAGAAGCACATGTATATTTAAACACTGATGAATGAGCTGTGTGGGTCGCTTGCCTTGACGCGGAGACACACAAACATACATTGTGTTGTGTATACAGTTGTGATGCGTTGACAAGTGGTTCTGATTTAGTGTTTCAACGGACGCTAAAAACATTGAATCGCTGCCACGGTGACATTCTGTAAGTTATGTCTCTGGAGAAGAAACAGAGTTCAAACAGCTGTTTTAATCATTTGGACACTCTTAGGCAAAGAAAGTATGCGGGATCGTAAATCAGAGTAATGGTCCTGCAAAGTTTGAATAGGATGTAGAATTGTGTCGCTGGCCTATAAAGCAGTGAATAAATCAGCAGTATGATGGTTCCTGTAGCTCTTGGCAAGCATCGTGTTTTAGTACGACACTTTTGTTAAGCCGTTGTTTGTTTTGGCCGCTAACATAAGCGCAGTTGCATTCACTGACATTAACCTCAACTTAATTGATTCTGGCTCTTTGAGAACACAACCGATTGGTAAATGATGAAATCCAACTTTTTGAATCAAGAACACGAACGAGACTTATCAGGCCTACAGTCAGCCGTTCTCTTAGGCTAGCTAGACTCAATGATGTGATGCATAAGGCTAGCGGCTGCATGCTAACATGCTCACCGTTACGATGCTAACATGCTGACGTTTAGCAGGTACGACATTTACCCCGGTACCAGTCTTACTTTAGGCGCGTTAGCATGCTAACATTTGCTAATTAGGCTGCTGTAATGTCATCAGTTTTTCGAGAATTTCACAAACCAAATAATTGGATTCATATTAATTTTAGCCGCTATAGGCGCTAGTGCTCTCACAGTATTACATTTTCACCACACGATTATGATGGCCAAAAGAAGTCACGGTAATGATGTGTTGCAATATCTTTATACATTTGATCAATCAAATCCATCCTTCACTTTGTTTACTGTGTTTTTTTCTTTTTTGGCAAATAGATTCCCTTCAAAATAAGAGTGTAGGGAGGTGGAGAGAGTCTGCAACAACTGTAAAATAAATAATTGCACAAAAAGAACAATTACCATCAACTGCTCAGGGACTAGTTAAAAGACAGATGAACAATAGAAGCACATGGCCAAATCCATCCATCTTTGCTGGACGGTTCAATTAATGTTATCATCTGTGTATTATTAACAAGATATTAGAATTTTATTATATTAATAAATTTGTATTTGCATCTCCCTTACAGTGATGCAAGACGTAACGTCAGGAATCACTGAAGTCTTACACTGACAATAAAGGCTCATACCAATCCATCCTGAAGAGATTTAATACCGGATAAATTATCATTTTTAATCTGCTGGTGCAGCCCGATTAAATCAGAGGATTACCAAAGTCATCAGGGCCGGTTCTCAGGGGGCCGCGAGACATCAGTGCCAAAATTAATGTCAATCGATGTCATATTTGTTCCGATGTGTCAGCTTGGACCAAAGCGGTGGACTGACTGACTGGCTGACAATCTATCTAAAGAAACCTGCAGGTACTTCAGTACAAAGCAACATTATCATCATTATGAAACATCTGTTGATAAGGATAAACAAACACTTTGTAGATTGCAGCCTTAATGTGAAAACCTTGGAAAGATTCAGCTGCATGTCAGGGGGCAAACTAGATACCAGACTGAACTGTCTTCCAGCATTACTGCCCTCCTCGTGGCCCTTACCATGTAGGGAGAGGAGCCGTGTGTCGACTAGAAGACTTTATGAGGACAGTGATGTTAAGAGGAGGCAAGAGTGGGAGGTCAGCTCCAAATGTTGTTGCCGAAAGAAAAACAGCAGCGGGGGCATCAGACGAGTTGTTATGTCACCGTGATTAAGACGGTAAGCGGTGTAGATTTTGATTTGGCGACTGAGGGGCTCAAAAGGATAGATGAGGTCGTCTGTGGGTGGCAGATTTTGTCTGAGTGTTGAGGACAACACATTTAACATGTTCGTGTTTTTTTGTAACTCCATTGTCTGAGGTCAAAGGTCAGGTTGAGCCTGCAGAGGCCAGGGTTGGTCCACGGCCAGTTTCTATGCTGTTCCCAGAGTTTTCCTTGGATAAATTCCCTGCGTTATCCTGCGTCCAGGCTAGGAAGCAGTTGTAAAAACCTCTCTGGGTCAGTGAAGGATGGCAAGCCAAGGAGCCCCACTGTCAGAAAATAATTCAGCCTGAAGGTCATGAGAGAAGTCAGTGGGAATGTGGACTTGGAGAGAATGATTTACGTTTCGTGGGGTTTCTTGGATTTGATGAGTGTCTTGATAAAAAAAGATGTTGGCTCGTGTAAAAAACATTATGCCTGTGATGAATTATCTCCAGTTCAATGTGGAGCAAAACCTCTTATTTAAGAAATGATTTGAAGTTAATGACACCAGCTGTGTGTCTGAGGTTTTGCTTGCTTTCTGTTGCACAAGAGTGATAATTTTCGGTCTCATGTACTTGAGCTGCTCAGACATGAACAAACACGGAGCAGCGAGGGGGGGCTCACCACGCTGTCAGGAGGCCAGACAGGCTCTTCTGCACTGACTCATGGAAAAAGGGAAAATGCAAAGCACATAGCTCTCCATCAGATAACATTGCGACGATGTTCTAAGAATACATTTATCGATTCGATCGCTAATGCACGTTGATCGAGCTGGACACATTTTAACAGCTACTTGTTATGAAGTACCAGCCATCAGTGCAACATACTCTCCTACCTGTTGACCATGAGCTAAACCCCACCCTGTGACAGACGTCGTCCAACAGTAGCGTAACAAACCGCAACCAGGCATGGCAGGTCAGTGAAGCGCTGAACTTCAGGGAAGAGTTTGAATGGTAGTTTCTTTACCTGTACCTCTTGAAAGACAAAAAAATCACCAGCAGAAGTGAAAGGAATTGAGTGAAGAAAAAAAAGTTAAATGTTCGCATGTTTGGCTAGCTTACTACCAAAAGAAATAACCCAGAGTTACTTCTGCGTCACTGGTGCTACATCCGAGAGCAAGCTAATGTTGGCATCTTTGGCATGTTGGGTTAGTGAACAGTTCATCTTTACCTGTAATAGTGTCACGTTTTCCAAATACACGTGGTTAACATTTAGCGCCATCCTCAGTCCAGCTTGTCCAAGCTAAGCGGCTAGGCTAAACAAGGTCGTCTTAAAGTGAAACTCTCACCAAAATGCAACCTAGGCTTTTTTGTGAATGTATTTGAGTCAAACCTTCGTATAAAAGCATAGCTACAACAAAAGAGGCACTTTTAAGATTGACAGTATTTAACTCATTTTCAATGGGAGTGCATGGGGCACTTTTTACACTAGCATTAAAATGTCCTCTCAGTGGATAGTAGCCCATGGTGAAGAGTTTACTTTTTGCTAGGAGCAGCTTTGGTCTCACTCTGTTAGCATACTGCATAATCATGTAGACCTATGTAGCAAATTGGTTAAATACACTTTTATTCTAGCTTTGATGCAAATTATCTGGAAGAATTTGTATGAAAATAAATAAAATACTCTAACAGAAATATAAAAGGTTAGCTGGAGACAGTTTTGATTCAACTGATGCTAGCTAGTGGCAGTTAAACTCGTCTGACAGTCTTCAGTTCAGTTAACAAAATCAACGTCTTGAAGAAATGAGTATGAAATTTTATCAGCTTCTGCATTAATGTTGAATATGTGCCATGATTTGACAGCGACAGTAGGTCTGATTTATCAAACTGGGAATTTTAAGGATTGGGATAGGATTTTTAGCGGAGAGCAAATAATCATTTTTAGCATCTATTTCATGACCTATATTTCTCTGCAAGTTTGGCCTACATCATTTCTTTCCGGTAATGTTCACAGAAACTTGTGCTACGGAAACCATAAATTCCATCTCTGACTATCTTTCCTCCTAATTTTTCTTTCGACGTCAACTCCCACCCACCATATCTTTGCATGTGTTGTTTCGGGCATGTCGCCCACAGTTAATTGCATATAATGTGCTCAAGCACCCATTTCTGAGAAACAGACTGCGGTTTCCAACGAGCTTTCGGGCTTTATTTAGTCCAGATAGTTCACAGGGGCCCTCGCTGATGTGCTGAAGAGGGCGACTGGCTGAAACGCATGGAGGAGTTTGGATGAATGAGCAGATGAGCAGAGATGAAACAGAGCGAGTGCAGCTGTACAGCTGGAGTGGAGACAACTTCTCAGCCAGCAGCTAATAGTTCATAGGCACACACGCACACACATGCACGCACACGTACAAACATGTCCAGGAAAACACATTTTTCAACCGCACACACACACACAGAAGCAGACACAAAAGATCCCACACATGCACCCAACACACACAAACCACTGTGAGCGGATAAAGTCAGGAGTCCTTTTATGGGTGTTCGAAAACAAAGCGAAGGATTGAATGTTAGGCTGGAGGTGAAAGCTCTGTTATGATATGATATGCTGAGCCAGGAAAAGACCGTCTGTACCCCCCCCCCCCCCCCCCCCCCCCCCCCCCCCCCCCC